>OY992881.1:3129049-3179049 GCA_963921405.1 Cepaea hortensis
GCCACAACTATTACTACTATCAACACGACTATTACTACTATCAACACGACTATTACTACTATCAACACGACTATTACTAATATAGCTTAAAGTCGCTGAAAAGTTGACAGGGTCGACTTCATTACACCGGGTTTTATCCCCTATGACTCGGTCTCTTTCCACAGCTCGGAAAGCGTTGCACAAAGCACGAACTCCGTAGCACTAGCGACGGCCCACAGGAGTCTCAGATAAATTTAACTCATGAACCGAAGAACGCGGCCCGGAATCGAACCCACGACCTTCGGAGCCCGAGTTACACGGCGAGTTACCACTTCGCCACTGAGACTCCCATTTACTAATATAGCCACGACTATTACTACTATCGCCAAGACTATTTCTAATATCGCCAAAACTATTGGAACTATCGCCACGACTATCACTAATATCGCCACAACTATTACTACTATCGCCACAACTATTACTACTATCGCCACAACTATTACTACTATCGCCACACCTATTACTAATATCGCCACAACTATTACTACAGTGGATACAACTATTACTACCATCGTCACAACTATTACTAATATCGTCACGACTATTACTACTATAGCCACAGCTAATACTACTATCGCCACAACTATTACTGCTATCACTACAACTATTATTACCATCGCCACAACTACTGCTACCAGGGCCGTGTGGTAGATTTTCTCATTTTGATGCAAGTCTTCTAAATACCTCCTCTCAATGATGCAAGTCTTCTAAAAACCGCCTCTTACTGATGCAAGTCTTCTAAATACCGCCTCTTAATGATGCAAGTCTTCTAAATACCGCCTCTTAATGATGCAAGTCTTCTAAATACCGCCTCTTAATGATGCAAGTCTTCTAAATACCGCCTCTTAATGATGCAAGTCTTCTAAATACCGCCTCTTAATGATGCAAGTCTTCTAAATACCGCCTCTTAACTGATGCAAGTCTTCTAAATACCGCCTCTTAATGATGCAAGTCTTCTAAATACCGCCTCTTAATGATGCAAGTCTCCTAAATACCGCCTCTTAATGATGCAAGTCTTCTAAATACCGCCTCTTACTGATGCAAGTCTTTGAAACGCCGCCTCTTAATGATGCAAGTCTGCGAAATGCAGCCTCTTATTGATGCAAGTCTTCTAAATACCGCCTCTTAATGATGCAAGTTTTCTAAATACCGCCTCTTAATGATGCAAGTCTTCTAAATACCGCCTCTTAATGATGCAAGTCTTCTAAATACCGCCTCTTAATGATGCAAGTCGTCTAAATACCGCCTCTTAATGATGCAAGTCTTCGAAACGCCGCTCTCCTTCGCTTCTGAAGCCGCTCCCCTACGGTGGCGCCTGATGGACAGCCTCTCTGTATCATAGCACGGCACGGACCTGATTGCTACTGATCCAAGCAGTGCACGAACTCCTAGCCCGGCCAAGGACCCACATGTTTTTATTTATGGGAGTTTTCGTGGCGAAGTTTCAAGCTGTTTCACTCGGGCTCCGAAGGTTGTGGGTTCGATTCCGGGCCGCGTCCTTCGGTTCACGAGTGAAATTTTTCGGAGACTCCTGTGGGTCATCGCTAGAGCTACGGAGTTCGTGCAGTGTGCGACGCATTCCGCGCTGCGGAAAGAGACCGAGCCATATGGGATAAAACCCGGTGCAATGAAGTCGACCCTGTCAACTTTAAAGCGAGTTTTTATTTCACATATATGATGGACGAATAAGAAGACAGACAGTGGTAAGCTTTGTCTGTCTATGTGGCCACTGATGTTCAGAAAGCAATGGCAAACTACTGACAGTTAAATCACCTTGGGGTTGACAGCAACGTCCTGTAAAGGACATAGCATTTGTTTGTAAATATACACTAACAACTAGCAGTAGTCATCACGTGACCTACCAGCATAGGGTTGCCATGTGTCCCGGTTTGCCCGGGCAATCCCGGTTTTTTTTTTTTTTTAATGAAACAAGTCGTTATCCCGACAAATGTTTTCGGGACGCTCGTTTGTCCCGGTTTCCCTTGTCAAATGAAAGATTTATTTACATCAAATTCGTTTTCAATTTTCAGCCAATAGAACTGTTTCATTTGAAAACTTAAACTGAATGAGCTCGCAAACGCAGTAGTTTCACTGTCATTGTAAGTACGGGTTAAGTACGGTTGGTTGGTTTCTGTCTGTCATGACGTGTAGTGTACACAATTGGTTGTAGGCTAAGATGTGAGCGTTTCAGGACGTGCTTCTGTCTGTCATGACGTGTGGTGTACACAATTGGTTGTAGGCTAAGCTGTGAGCGTTTCAGGACGTGCTTCTGTCTGTCATGACGTGTAGTGTACACAATTGGTTGTAGGCTAAGCTGTGAGCGTTTCAGGACGTGCTTCTGTCTGTCATGACGTGTAGTGTACACAATTGGTTGTAGGCTAAGCTGTGAGCGTTTCAGTGCGTGCTTCTGTCTGTCATGACGTGTAGTGTACACAATTGGTTGTAGGCTAAGCTGTGAGCGTTTCATGACGTGCTTCTGTCTGTCATGACGTGTAGTGTACACAATTGGTTGTAGGCTAAGCTGTGAGCGTTTCATGACGTGTAGTGTACACAATTGGTTGTAGGCTAAGCTGTGAGCGTTTCAGGACGTGCTTCTGTCTGTCATGACGTGTAGTGTACACAACTGGTTGTAGGCTAAACTGTGAGCGTCTCATGACGTGTAGTGTACACAATTGGTTGTAGGCTAAGCTGTGAGCGTTTCATGACGTGTAGTGTACACAACTAGTTGTAGGCTAAGCTGCGAGCGTTTCATGACGTGATCTCTCTGTCTGGTGAAATGAATGACGTTTTTATGTTTTATTTTTGAGCGTATAAACTGATTTTAAAATGTTTCAGCAAACAATAGTCAGGAGTATGGCCTGTCATGAAGCCAAGAAGCAATTTTTTTTTTTTTTTTTTTTCCGCGTTTCCATCCTGTTTCAGGATATTGCGGTCAACACCAGCATCTTTCAGCTGTATGTTGATTCCTAGGCTAGATTACGCTCATCAGCACGCCACGACTTTCTGAGCGACCGGCTCCATACTCTCATAAGTCACTTTTGCGATTCGAACCAGCCAAGAAGCAATGATCAAGAAAAAGAATGTGAAATGCAAATGTCTCCTTTCCATAGAAAACAATATAAAATAGCACAAAGTAATGACGCTTTACAGAACATCCATCCATCATGTGCCATGCCGATAAGCGTGGGCGGCCAAGTTTAACCATCTCACTCGATCACCAGAGTCGTGGATCAGCTCCGTGTTTCTGTCTCGACCATGCCACGTGGCCAGGCCATCCAGGTATTTACTTCTCATTCTTCCTCTTGGTCTCTTCCCTTCGATCTTGCCAGTTGTAACCAAGTTCTCCAATTCATTCCTTCTCATTACATGCCCAAAAAAATTTGACTGTCTCCGTCTAATGACTCTAATCAGTGTAGCAGAATGAATATCATATCAGTATTAGCTTAGGGGTGCAAGACTACAGCACGCTTGAGCATCCATATAGAACAGTAAGAAGGATGCTCAAGTCGTGACGTAGCTGGTTGTTGGGTAGTGACCACCAAGAACGAGGGAAGAGAAGACAACATCATAATTGATTAGAACTTGGATTTTGTATCGACCATCATGTGTAAATAAAGCCTGTTTTGAAATAACACAGCAGAACTTGTTGATCCTCTGTATACGCATTGTTACATCAGTTTACGATGTTCATTTGTTTCTTGAAGGACTTGTTCATTGGTTTTTCTGCCTGTCCATGGTATTCTTTGCATTTTCCCCAGAAACCACATTTCCACAGCCATCAGATGTTTTTCAGCTTGTCTGCTCATTGTCCACGCTTCGCATCCATACTGAAGTACAGGTTCTATGTAGCATCTCAACACTCTTTTTCTCGTTTCAATTGATATCTTCTTATTGGTCAGTATGTTTTTCATCTTGCAAAAGGCTACCTTCGCCATGACAATTCTTGTTCTAATCTCTTCAAGGCATCTCCCATCAGATGTTATGACTGTTCCGAGATAGCTGTTCCGATTCACTTGTTTAATAATATGCCCATTTACTTGTATATTACATTGTGATATTTCCTTCTTCCCATTGACGACCATAATCTGTGTCTTCTTACAATTCAGTTCTAACCCTAGTTGTTCACTGTGTGCAACAACCGCACCTATAAGATACTAAATGTTGTATGTCCTGTTCATTGCCTGCAATCAAGACTCTATCATCTACATATCTAATTTCCCCCAATGTTGATTCCTTCCACATCTTCTATATTTTTGAAAATATGTTCACTGTACAGGGAAAAAAAGAAGATCTGGAGACAATACACATCCCTGTCTCACACCTCTCTCAATAGGCTGATATTGACCTACTTCATTATCAATTCGCATGGCAGCGTGTTGTTTCCAATATGTTTTTAACAAGCCTAAAGTCTTTTCCATCAATTGTTAGATCTTCAAGCATCCTTATCTCACCTTATGTCTCACTTTATCGAAAGCCTTTATGTAGTCAATACAGATTTTGTATAGTCAATACAAATTTACAGAACCCAATTACGGAAAACACAGGACGTTGCGGCGACTAGCCTTCATCAGCAAACAAATACATATACAAAACGCAACATATAGTCACGGCGAAGACGCTACCGTGACTACAGTATGGCATAAGAACGGTCTGATAAGAATGGAAAGATGAAAAGATGAAAAAAAATGAAAAGAAAATTGTAAACAAAATGAAAAAAAGGTGTTACTTATTTGACAGGTCCAGGGTGTGATTCATTTCCAATGACGGGTGGGCATAAGAGATCACTGAGGAAGCGCAAAGCCTAAACCGAAGATGTATTCGTTTACAGCAAACCGACTTTTATAGAATGGACCCACAACCCCACTGTCAGCGCACGGGAAGTTTGAGCCCAAGTGTGTTAAACCTATGGGCCACGCTAACCTCTGATTCTCCTTCAGAGAAATTACCCCGTGTCTCCGCTACACATCCTGGCATAGTCTGGTGCAATCTGGCACAACCTGGCACAATCTGGCACAGTTTGGCGCAATCTGGCACAATCTGACACAAGCTGGCACAATCTGGCAGTCTGGCACAGTTTGGCGCAATCTGGCACAATCTTACACAACGTGGCACAATCTGGCACAGTCTGGAAAAATCTAGCACAACTTGGCACAAACTGCCACAGCCTGGCTCAATCTGGCAACCATGTACCAACTGGTGTAGGCAAGCGCGACTCTCCACAGACTCCGGTCCCGGGTTTCTAGATGAGATTGGTCAGAGAGTGTACAAGAAATGGATTGACAAACCGAAACAAATAATTCACTATGAGATTTGCAGGCAACAACAACTCATTCCCGTCCTCGAGTGCTTAGAGCTATCCCGCTAAAATATCGGAGTGTTAACAGTAAGCCCAGAATAAAGTGTTACATAATGTACTCAGATCAGGCTGTATACTGCCAGCTCGCTGAAGTGGCAAGTGTGCCACAAGGGGACAACGCCTGGTTTCCCAAGGGCCACAACTGGTTGACACATTCAGCGAGTCTGTCTCCAGCTGGCATTTGTACAGTAGTCTCCCCTGTGAGACTTGTTGACTCTACCACCATGTAGATTGTAGAACGTCCCTCCCAGAGTACTGCCCGGCAGACAGAAGTTCCGAACTGTATGTACATTCTCATGCCCAGCTGTCTACAGTGCCATGTGTCCATCTTGGTGCTGGTCGACCCCGCCTTTTATTCCAGGAGTGTATACGTTTAAAAGTCGCTAAAAAGTCGACAGGGTCGACTTCATTGCGCCGGGTTTTATCCCATATGGCTCGGTCTCTGTCCGCAGCCTGGAAAGCGTCGCACAAAGCACGAACTCCGTAGTTCTAGCGACGACCCACAGGAGTCTCCGAAATATTTTTCGAGCGCGTACGGTGCCGTACGTATCGTGTATGAGACGTGTTTCCAGGCGGACATGTTTGTGTTTATTACCTTGTCTTCTGTTGCCAGTATTTATGATGCAACTATTCCCGCCATGTTCCTAATTCTCATGCCACACGAAACAGACTTGAACTTCCGGCGTTTACAGCGCTGACCACTGCGCCACCAGGGGTCCACTCCGATGCCTCTGACACGTCCACAACCAGATCACAGAGTGTGAAGGTATTGTATGTGATGGCTACTCCGCCATGTATTCCTGGCTAATCTCTACATCTCCAGCAACCCCACCCGGTGGACACGCCCAGGGATTGGACAGGGTTTTACCCCAAGCCTACTGTAAACATTGTGACAACTGGCAACCCCAATGGGTGGAAAGGCATCGAGAAAACAAGACAAATATCTGATGGATTGTCATGATCTGGACAAGACACAGACATGATCCTGGACGCACGAGATCATGTAGGAGGACGAAACATAACCGTGCACACTTGTCGACATGGCACATGATGTTGATTGCCTTGCACTTGAGCTCCTCTACTCCAGAGTTCTCTATGTCCAACTATCTGGTTAATCTCTGGTTAATATCGGTTAATCTCTGGTTAATTTCTGGTAATGTAAATAACAGCCATCTCTGGTTAATCTGTGGTTACGTAAACAACAATTATCCCTGTTTAATCTCTGGTTATGTAAATACAAATACTATCTTGATTAATCTTGGTTTGTGCCATTACACACAATATCATGGTTAATGTTTGATTATGTAAATGTAAATATGTCTTGATTAATTGTTGGTTATGTTTATACAAACAATATATTGGTTTTTCTTTCATTATGTAAACTGAAACCATCTCTGGTTTATCTTTGGTTATGTAAATAACAAATACTATTTTGGTTAATATGTAATTATACAAATGCAAACAATATCTTGGTTAATCTTTGATTATGTAAATACAAACAATATCTTAATTAATCTTTGATTTGTAAATACAAACAATATCTTAGTTAATCTTTTATTATGTAAATACAGACAATATCTTGATTAATCTTCGGCTACGCAATTATAAATAATACATTTGTTAAATTTTTAATTATTTAAATGCAAACACTATCTTGGGAATATTTGATTATATAAACAAAACGATTTATAGTAAATCTTTGATTATGTAAACAAAATCAATCTCTGTTTAAGAACTTCCTATTAACTGGTCTCGAACTCCAACCAAAGAGATGGTGGTCCTCTGTGAATGCAGACAGACAGACGCTGAAGACAGACAAGACAGGCTGATACATCAGAGTGTATTTCTACATTTACAAACACAAATATTCTGGAAAAACACATCAAGTAAAGGTAAGAGTAGCGCGCGCGCGCGCACACACACACACACACACACACACACACATATATATATATATATATATATATATATATATATATATATATATATAGAGAGAGAGAGAGAGAGAGAGAGAGAGAGAGAGAGAGAGCGGGCGCGAACAAACAAACCTTATTTTAAAAGTGTTAAGAATTGGGCACGCAGGCCTGTCTGACATTCAGCCTTTCTTATCTCTGTGCTCTCATCTCATACATTATCTCATTAATACATCACTCATGAAGCTAATCTTAGAACAACAATGGCAATAACAGAAACAATATGCAATATAAACGTATGGAAAATGTGTAATAATCAATCATATATAAGCGAGAGAGAGAGAGAGAGAGAGAGAGAGAGAGAGAGAGAGAGAGAGAGAGAGAGAGAGAGAGAGAGAGGGTGTGGAGGAAGACTGCGTATATAGAGAGTCAGGAGATAACAGTAGCGATCGATGACCCACCTGATGTGTGTGGAAGAAGGAATCAGCCATGTCTTCTGTGGCCTACATGTGTGAACTGTTAGCACCGTGTCTCCCCAGCACGATCTGCAACAACCACGCCCAGGTCAAACAGTGTGCTTCTGTGCGAGTTCGTTTTGTACTCACACATGACAGAGCTATGAGCTGAGAGTGTGGCAGTTGTGGTGATGATGATGGGTAGTAAACCGTGGCTTTCATGTAGGAGAGCCCGGACATGGCCAGTGGGCGGTGCTTAGCATTCGTATTGATGCGTATAGGCCAAGGTCAGACATTGAAGGTCTTCGTGCATATACAGGGACACAGCTCCCAGGTGTCACGATGAATTCCAAAAGCATTCAGAGAGATTTTCAGAGTGCCTTTAAAGCGTTTCCTCTGGCAACCTTAATAGCGTTTACCACAACGCAGTTCGCTGTAAAAAATTCGTTTAGGGAGCCTGTGATCTGGCATGCGAGTCAAGTGGCCAGCACAGCGAATCTGATTCTTCATTAGTAGAGTGTGGATACTGGGCATGGACGCTCTTTCTAGGACTTCATTGTCTGGGATCTTGTCTTGCTATTTAAGACGTTGGATGAAGAATGACTTGCGCGATGACTTGGATTAAAGTGAGGAAGAGTTGCGCAATTCGTCGACCTCACTCTCTCGCCTGAGTCCATCTGAGTCCAGTGGCAAGACAAGTCGAGACGACTGGAGACGAATACAGGTGCAGTGGATGACCAGGGCGCTCTACGTGCCTTGCCGTGCTCATTACGTTCCACAACGCTTTGTAGGTAAACGCCGTCTTGCCCGTTGAATCAGGAATGATTTCTTCCGCGCAGTCTACCGAATCCTGTCTTCACATGCTGGGTAGGCATACCCTTGTTTACCGCTTGGTTTGACACCAAATCGGCTACCCACACCTGGTTTAGCCAGCCTCTCACAGCTGTTGCCCGGGGGTTGGCCGCTGTCGCATGCTGACAGCTACTAGGAGCCACAGGCGCGAGCTGGGTGTCAGGCTTGGACCAATGGGGGATGGGTTCTGAAAAGGACATGAGAGTCATCCTTACCAAAGGTGCTACTAATGCCTAACACCCCGTACCCCCCCCCCCCCCCCCCAAAAAAAAAAAAAAAAAAAATACTGACCATTAAAAAGATGTCAATTGAAACGAGAAAAAAAGTGTTGAGGTGCTACATAGAACCTGTACTTTTGTATGGATGTGAAGCGTGGACAATGAGCAGACAAGCTGAAAAACATCTGATGGCTGTGGAGATGTGGTTTCTGAGGAAAATACAAAGAATACCATGGACAGATAGAAAAACCAATGAACAAGTCCTTCAAGAAACAAATGAAGATCGTAAACTGATTAGAGACATTAGACGCAGACAGTCAAAATTTTGTGGGCATGTTATGAGAAGAAATGAATTGGAGAACTTGGTGACAACTGACAAGATCGAAGGGAACAGACCAAGAGGAAGACCAAGAAGTAAATACCTGGATAGCTTGGCCACGTGGCATGGTCGAGACAGAAACACGGAGCTGATCCACGACTCTGGTGATCGAGTGAGATGGCAAAACATGACCGCCCACGATTATGTGTTTGTGTGTCGAGTAAGACCATTGTCTACTCTTGCAAAAGGTAGGTGCTGAAGACGGAGGCAGCCAGCCAGGAGGCGCACCACAGAAATCAGGCTGCCACGCAATAACGCCGTGAATTATGTCGACAACTGCTACATGTTATGGTGCTCGCCCTGCTCTGGACCCCCAGGCAGGTGCAGTGCCGGGCCTTATGCCTCGTAAAGGTCAAACAATAACTACTGGAGGTCCTTCTCAGATGTCCTGCGGTGCCAGAGGGCCTGACAATAGAACGTCTGGTCGTACCAAACAAAGACTTAAAATAATGCACTGGAATGCAAAGGGTATCAACAAAAAAAAGAAAGAATAGAACTAGAAAAAATCTTGGTCAATGAAAATGTAAGCATATGTTGATTGCAAGAAACTCACCTCAACGAAAATATAGCCTTCAAAATCAGAGGCTACCAATGTTACCGATCTGACCGAAAGGACAGGCGAAAAGGTGGGATACTGACCCTTGTCAAAAACAACATCCCTGCTTCCCAAATTGAAGATTTTATATGGAAGGGGGCTGAGTATCAGGCACTTAAAATTAAGACAGACAATACAGATCTTCACCTGATCAATTACTACTGTCCAAATGACCGTCCACAAACACTGGACACACTACCATTAAAAGGAAATATGATTGTGTGTGGCGATTTCAACAGCCACTCGCAGAGCTGGGGCTATGATCACATGGACCAGAGAGGAGAGAGACTAGAAGACTGGCAGGATGAGAATAGGTTCATCATGATTAACAAGCCGTCTGACCCACATACTTTCTACTCGAGATCATGGCACACTACAACTACACCTGACCTGGCTTTTCATTCACCAGACCTGGAGTGGAACATTAAACGAATTGTAGGGAAACAACTAGGTGGCAGTCACCATCGGCCAGTCTTTCTAACTGTAGAAAATGAGCTTGTAAGTGAGGTGGAACTCTCGAGGTGGAACTATAAGAAAGCAGACTGGGCAATGTACAAGCATCGCACCAGCATACTGGTTAGAAACCTGAACACTGAGAAGGACATAAACAAAGTAGTTGAAGAGTTTGGGAAATGCATACTACAGCCAGCACGAGAAACAATACCAAGAGGAGCCCGTAAACATTATAAACCCTACTGGAGTAGTGAACTGGAACAGTTGCATAATGATGTGGAAGTTTGTAGAAGGCAAGCAGAGGCCACACCCAGCCAAGAGCACCACAATAAATATCAGCACGCAAAAGCCAAATTTCAAAGGGCCCAGCTGCAGGCTAGACGGAAAAGCTGGCAGGAGAAAACGGAGTCATTGAACTTTGAAAGAGACACAAGGAAGCTAATAAAATAACTTAACGATGAGGGCACAGGGAGAAACTCAAAAATTGCACTACATAAAGACGGAAACATCTGAACAGGAAAATAAGCAGCTGACCATTTTGCAGACTCATTCGCACAAGATAACAATATCGAAATTATTCCAGAGAAAAAAAAACAAACAAGAGATTCGAGAGAAATGGCAACATACAGGACAGAAGGAAACAGTACATGAGGTTCTGGAGGCACCTATCACAATCAGTGAACTGGGGCTAGCCATATCAAAACTGAAAATGAGAAAGTCACCAGGAGCTGATGGTATCGCCAATGAAATGATCAGAAACCTAGGAACAGAGGCCAAAGTAAACCTGCTAAAGATCTTTAATAACACGACCTTAGGCAGTGTTCCAAAAGCCTGGAGAGAAGCAATCATGATACCCCTCCTAAAATCTGAGAAATACAGTTCCATTGCCTCCAGCTACAGAACAATTAGCCTCACGAGCTGTCTCTGCAAAACAATGGAACGCATCATCAATTACAGACTACAGTGGTACATTGAAAGTAAAAACATCCTTGTGCCACAACAGGCTGGCTTTAGGCAGTGCTACTCTACGGAAGATCAGACAACCTACCTCTCTCAATAAGTTGAGGATGTATTCCAAGAGAAAAAGCTGGTACTTGCGGCATGGATAGATCTGAAGAAAGCCTTTGACAAAGTCTGGAAAGAAGGTCTGATGAGGAAACTGAGAAACTGCAAAGTCAATGGAAGAATGTAAAAATGGGTGAAAGCATACTTGCACAACAGAAGAGCCCGAGTACAGATAGACGGTCTCAAGAGCAAGAAAGTACTATTGCATCACGGTGTTCCCCAGGGCTGAGTCCTGTCCCCCACACTTTTCCTAATATTCATCAATGATCTTGTTGCTAATCTACCGTATGGAATTAAAGCGGCAATGTACGCTGATGAACTGGTTTTGTGGTGTACAAATGAACATGCATCAGTGGCAACCATATTGCTACAGAGAGCTGTAGACACATTTGTTGCATGGGTGGATAAATGGTGTGTCAGCACAAACACTGACAAGTGCAGCACCACTCTATTTACCCTTTCTCCGAAATAAAAGGCAGGGATCATTCAGATAAATGGAACACCCCTAACAGAAGATAAAGAACCAACATACTTTGGCGTAACATTCGACGACAGGCTGACTAGGAGAAAACATCAAAAAAGCAGTAGCAAAAGCCAGAAGGAAAATAGCCATCCTGAGAAAGCTGAGTGGGACCACTTGGGGAGCCAGTGGGAAAATACTTAGCAAAAGTTTATCAACAGAGCATACGACCACACCTGGAATACGAGTCGACTGCGTGGTGTTCGGTATCAAAAACCACATTACAGGAGCTGGACAAGGTGCAAAATCAAGCTCTTAGAGTCATCACAGGAGGGATGAGATCAACCCCTATAGCAGCAATGGAGAAGATGGGGAGGACACAAGCTCTGTGAGAACGCAGACATACAAAAACACTAATACAAGCAGAAAAGTTCCTCAGCTTGCCAGACCACCCTATGAAGAACCGATTTGAAAACTTAGCTATGGGACGGTTGAAAAGAAGTAGTTTCATCCATCAGGCCAAACGACTCTGCAGAGAAACCACCCATCTGCGCACAGTTGGTATCCCCCTGACAACTATTCCAGAACGAACCCCGCGGAAAGATGAACATAGACTATCGCTACAAATCCAGACAAAAGTGAGAGGCATATTTGACAAAGAAGAACAGAACAGTATACAGCGCAGAACAGCCACTCTGAGCTTCCTTAGTGACGAATACCCACAGGGTCTCTGGATCCGAGTCTACACAGATGGGTCAGCACAAAATGCTGTTCGAAATGGAGGAGCGGGAGTGTACATAGAATATCCAAATAATACTAGGGTCACGGCCAGAGTTCCAACAGGAAAGTACTGCCATAACTATGATGACGAAATTGAGGCAATCAAGATAGCAACAGAGAAATTACAAAATACAAGCCATGGTGCACAACCTGCAGTGATATTGACAGATGCAAAATCCGTAATAGAGGCGCTCAAGTCTGGGAAATTGCCAGTTCTAAGGACACTACTTTCTGAACTTAGCAGTCAGCGTAAGATCACCATACAGTGGATATCATCCCACTGTGGAGTCACCGGAAACGACAGAGCTGATCGATTGGCTAAGGAAGGAGCATAAGAAGAACAACCTGATGTGCCCATTACATACCACCAAAAGAAAAGAATGATCAAATCAGTCAGAAAGCCACCAAACCCTACTCAAGACGACTACCACATTATGGACAGACCAGAACAGGTCATTATTCTGCGCCTCAGAATAAGACCCAATAGATTACGCAACCACATGTATACAAAATTCAAGATTGGTGACACAGACATGTGCACATGTGGTTTGGCGTCGCAGATAGCAGAGCACATACTCCAGGACTGCCCAAACTACAACATATCCAGGCGAACCTTCTGGACTAGAGAGACAACAGTGGAAGATAAACTCTATGGACCGCTGAGTGAACTAAAAAATACTGTTAGATTCATACAAGAGACAACATTGTAGTTATAAACATATTTCAGGCGAACGAAAGAAGAAGAAGAAGAATGACCGCCCACGCTTACCGGCATGGCACATGATGAGAACTCATTGGGGTCACCAAACTACGGCCCGCGGGCCGGATCCGGCCCGCGACGTCATTTCATCCGGCCCGCCGACGACACTCGAACTTGCTTGATATAACGTATGAAACACGAGAGGTTGTGATACAATTTAAATGTAAATATTGTGTTTAGAATAATAAGAGATCTTCACACGTGCGAAGACCTCCTGGGGGCTTTGTGTCTTAAATTTACTCTTTATATAATTTGCAAAGCTTATTATGTGATATATTCTATTACCAAAGGTACCTATAAACTTTATTTGCTTTTCCTGTGTTTCAACAGGATTTTAATTATGTTTCTAATTCAATGTCTTTTTCATTTTCTGTCTGTCTGTCTGTCTGTCTGTCTGTCTGTCTGTCTGTCTGTCTGTCTGTGTGTGTATCTATGTATCTGTCTGTCTATGTATCTGTCTGTCTGTCTATGTATCTGTCTGTCTGTCTGTCAATGTATCTGTCTGTCTGTCTGTCCGTCTGTCTGCCCATCTGTCTGTCTGTCTGTTTGTGTATCTATGTATCTGTCTGTCTGTCTGTCTGTCTGTCTGTCTGTAGCTCTATCTGTCTGTCTCTCTATCTGCCTATTTGGCCATCTGTCTGTCTGTCTGTCTGTCTGTCTGTCTGTCTGTCTGTCTGTCTGTTTGTGTCTGTCTGTCTGTCTGTCCGGAAACTGCAGACGTTTGAATTCGAAGCTTTTGTCCATGTAGTGTTTGAAGAAGAAGAGTATCTTTCAAGGACAAACACACTCATAGACGTCTTCAAGCAAAGACATTGCTTTGTCCAGATAGTGCTTGCCTACAGCAGCCAAACTCTTCTATCCTTATTTACAGTATTGGCTTCCAGGCTGCAGAGAAAACTGACTTCCCTCTAAAGAGCAGTGATGACCAGATCCTTCAGTGCTGCCTGAAGTTTAAACAGAAGTGTCAGCTTTCCAGCTTGTAGCAAGTTGTCCATTTTATGTCATCATCACCATCATCACCATCATCATGTGCCATATTGCAAGTGGGCTATCATGGTTCACCATCTAACACGAACATCAGCAGAGCTTCTAACTAGGTCTGTATTTTTGTCCCAATTATGCCCTGCTGTGTTACAAATACCTTGGACTGGCAGAGAACATGATATAAAATTAAAAGACAGAGACATACGCATTCTCTGGTCTTGTGATGAGAAGAGGCATTGGAACATCGTGGTGACTGAACAGATCTGTGGGAGAAGAGGCATTGAAACATCGTGATGACTGGATAGATCATTGGGAGAAGAGACATTGGAACATCATGATGACTGGACAGATCATTGGGAGAAGAGACATTGGAACATCATGATGACTGGATAGATCAGTGAGAGAAGAGACATTGGAACATCATGATGACTGGATAGATCATTGGGAGAAGAGACATTGGAACATCGTGATGACTGGATAGATCATTGGGAGAAGAGGCATTGGAACATCATGATGACTGGATAGATCATTGGGAGAAGAGACATTGGAACATCATGATGACTGAATAAATCATTGGGTGAAGAGGCATTGGAACATCGTGATGACTGGATAGATCATTGGGAGAAGAGACATTGGAACATCATGATGACTGGATAGATCATTGGGAGAAGAGACATTGGAACATCATGATGACTGGATAGATAATTGGGAGAAGAGACATTGGAACATCATGATGACTGGATAGATCGTTGGGAGAAGAGACATTGGAACATCATGATGACTGGATAGATCATTGGGAGAAGAGGCATTGAAACATCGTGATGACTGGATAGATCAGTGCGAGAAGAGACATTGGAACATCATGATGTCTTGATAGATCATTGGGAGAAGAGACATTGGAACATCATGATGACTGGATAGATCATTGGGAGAAGAGACACTGGAACATCATGATGACTGGATAGATCATTGGGAGAAGAGGCACTGAAACATCGTGATGACTGGATAGATCAGTGAGAGAAGAGACATTGGAACATCATGATGACTGAATAGATCATTGGGAGAAGAGACATTGGAACATCATGATGACTGAATAGATCATTGGAAGAAGAGGCATTGGAACATCATGATGACTGGACATATCAGTGGGAGAAGAGGCATTGGAACATCGTGATGACTTGATAGATCATTGGGAGAAGAGACATTGGAACATCATGATGACTGAATAGATCATTGGGAGAAGAGGCATTGGAACATCATGATGACTGGATAGATCAGCGGGAGAAGAGACATTGGAACATCGTGATGACTGAATAGATCATTGGGAGAAGAGACATTGGAACATCGTGATGACTGGATAGATCATTGGGAGAAGAGGAAGAGGCATTGGAACATCATGATGACTGGATAGATCATTGGGAGAAGAGGCATGGGAACATCATGATGACTGAATAGATCAGTGGGAGAAGAGACATTGGAACATCGTGATGACTTGATAGATCATTGGGAGAAGAGACATTGGAACATCATGATGACTGGATAGATCAGTGGGAGAAGAGACATTGGAACATCATGATGACTGGATAGATCATTTGGAGAAGAGACATTGGAACATCGTGATGACTGAATAGATCATTAGGAGAAGAGACATTGGAACATCATGATGACTGAATAGATCATTGGGAGAAGAGACATTGGAACATCGTGATGACTGGATAGATCATTGGGAGAAGAGGAAGAGGCATTAGAACATCGTGTTGACTGAATAGATCAGTGGGAGAAGAGGCATTGGAACATCATGATGACTGAATAGATCATTGGGAGAAGAGACATTGGAACATCATGATGACTGGATAGATCAGTGGGAGAAGAGACATTGGAACATCATGATGACTGGATAGATCATTGGGAGAAGAGACATTGGAACATCGTGATGACTGAATAGATCATTGGGAGAAGAGACATTAGAACATCATGATGACTGAATAGATCATTGGGAGAAGAGACATTGGAACATCGTGATGACTGAATATATCATTGGGAGAAGAGGCATTGGAACATCATGATGACTGGATAGATCAGTGGGAGAAGAGACATTGGAACATCATGATGACTGGATAGATCATTGGGAGAAGAGACATTGGAACATCGTGATGACTGGATAGATCATTGGGAGAAGAGGAAGAGGCATTGGAACATCATGATGACTGGATAGATCATTGGGAGAAGAGGCATGGGAACATCATGATGACTGAATAGATCAGTGGGAGAAGAGACATTGGAACATCGTGATGACTTGATAGATCATTGGGAGAAGAGACATTGGAACATCATGATGACTGGATAGATCAGTGGGAGAAGAGACACTGGAACATCATGATGACTGGATAGATCATTGGGAGAAGAGACATTGGAACATCGTGATGACTGAATAGATCATTGGGAGAAGAGACATTGGAACATCATGATGACTGAATAGATCATTGGGAGAAGAGACATTGGAACATCGTGATGACTGGATAGATCATTGGGAGAAGAGGAAGAGGCATTAGAATATCGTGTTGACTGAATAGATCAGTGGGAGAAGAGGCATTGGAACATCATGATGACTGAATAGATCACTGGGAGAAGAGACATTGGAACATCATGATGACTGGATAGATTAGTGGGAGAAGAGACATTGGAACATCGTGATGACTGAATAGATCATTGGGAGAAGAGACATTGGAACATCATGATGACTGGATAGATCATTGGGAGAAGAGACATTGGAACATCATGATGACTGAATAGATCATTGGGAGAAGAGGCATTGGAACATCGTGATGACTGAATAGATCATTGGGAGAAGAGGCATTGGAATATCATGATGACTGGATAGATCAGTGGGAGAAAAGACATTGGAACATCGTGATGACTTGATAGATCAGTGGGAGAAGAGGAAGAGGCAGATCAAGGGAAATGATGCTGGATGGACTGAGATGGTGGTATGGAGGAATAAACACTTCAGAGTTGATTCAGAACACCAAGGACCGAGATCTGCGAGAGACATGAATGTATATGCCAGTTGGCAGGGCACGTGATGATGATGACATGTGGTCTAGACATCCAGATATTTAGCATGTGGCTGTAAGCCATCAATAGATAATAGTTAGTTGCATATCCTTTACATGGCGTCGCTGTCAACCCCAGCTTTTTTGGCTGTTTGTGATTTCTTGGCATGTTTATGTTCAGTAGTTTGCCATTGTTTTCTGAACGAATGGCACTTATACCATTGTATGAAAGAGATACTTGTAATTTACGTCCCCAGGTCAAGGACAACAAGTCAACATTTTAGTTCAGCTGTCCAGTGTAGAGATTGAACCCCTTACCTCGGCATCAGCACACTGGATGTTTAAGAACACATGTTCTTATCCATTCGGCCATGCTGACCTATGTTTCTTATGTGATTAGTGAAGATTGTCATCGCACTCTATTCATGTCTACAGATACTCTGAGATCCCCCTTAACATACGCGCCAGTTCTCTGTTGATTAATTAATGTCTTGTTCCCTCGGCAACATTTGGACAGTGTTTCTTGTGTCTCTTGCACATCTTCAATAACTTATTTTGTGTTTCTGTTGAATATTTTATGTGTTACTTTGTTTATTTACTTTTGTGTGTGTGAAGAATAACCTTTGTTGCACATGGTAACGCCTGATGTGCCTCAGTCTCCTCCCATAGATCACAAGGAGAACAACACAGCGCATGAAATCCATAGCACTGTTAGGGATCCAAATGCTAGTCAGTTAGTTGCAGTTCCAACTTCACAGCAAAGGGTCGTCTCCACAATGCTCCTTTCCTGTGTCAGTGAATATCATACAAAATGCTCCTGATTGCCCCATGTGAAAAGTGGAACAGACAGGAGTCTCGACAAACCAAAATCCCACACATGAATACTATGTATAATATCCGCTGCCAGAATGCCAACACAAAAGTCTGCCACGAAAAATACAGTTCAATCCCAGTGTGTGAACACAAAAATACAGTTCAATCCCAGTGTGTGAACACAAAAATACAGTTCAATCCCAGTGTGTGAACACAAAAATACAGTTCAATCCCAGTGTGTGAACACAAAAATATAGTTCAATCCCAGTGTGTGAACACAAAAATACAGTTCAATCCCAGTGTGTGAACACAAAAATACAGTTCAATCCCAGTGCGTGAACACAAAAATACAGTTCAATCCCAGTGTGTGAACACAAAAATACAGTTCAATCCCAGTGTGTGAACACAAAAATACAGTTCAATCCCAGTGTGTGAACACAAAAATACAGTTCAATCCCAGTGTGTGAACACAAAAATACAGTTCAATCCCAGTGTGTGAACACAAAAATACAGTTCAATCCCAGTGCGTGAACACAAAAATACAGTTCAATCCCAGTGTGTGAACACAAAAATACAGTTCAATCCCAGTGTGTGAACACAAAAATACAGTTCAATCCCAGTGTGTGAACACAACAATCACACAACTAAGCATGTTCTGTTTGTGGGTGGGTTCCCTAGGGCATCAGCCCATATGGCCTGCAATGTTAGATGTACAACTGCCAAGTGATGTTTAATGTGCTCACTCTGCACATTAGTTTATCCTCCAGGTTTTTCACGCTTGTCTGCGGAGGCTGACTATTGACTTCTGTCTTTCTTTTGTCCTTCGCTGCTCTATGCCATTAGGCATCACAGGTTTGTTTGATGTTTGGTTTACGAACTAGGGCTCGCTCAGTTGCTTGAAATGCTGACATGTTGTCAGTTGTATTTTTTTTTAATGGGGGCGGGGGGGAGCGAGGCAGACTTCACAGCGCTCTGTGCATGTCTAAATGAGTTCTGTGCCTATGCTCACAGTTATTGCATAGACCATAGCCAGCCAGTTGAGCCTGATCAAGTCCTGTAGGGAGGGGGGGGGGGGAAAGGCGGACGAAGACGATGTTTAAGAAAGCGAACAAATCTCTCACAACAAAAAACAACCCTGATGATGTACAAAAGGTAGGGTTTTTATGGTGTCTCAATTATGAATATGTGTCAATTTTCAGCAGATTAATTAAAAAAAATTTGTAAGCATCCTTATAAAAATTTGAAGTGTTTTCCCCGATTTTAGTAAAGAAAAAGGGTGTCTCTACCGGCCTTTGTTTGTCTCAGATTGTTTGTTGATGAATATGAAATCTGGGCATTCTGCCGAATTAGTTAGTTAGTTAGTTAGTTATCAGTTGGGGTATCTTCGTTGCACTCCGGACATGTCCATAGGTGCTCAGATCCTCCCCCCAGCATATGCATCAGCGTCCGGTGGCTAATCGTGCCAGTTCTGTGTTGGTTGACGAGGCGCTTTGTTTTCCCGATGTACCTCTCGCGTCTGGCTGTGCCGATTCTTACTCCCAGGTCTTTCATCCTGGAAAGCGATGTGGAATCACTGGCGTCAAAATCCTCTGTTCTCGCCATATCTTTAAGGGCGTTAATAACATCGGCACGATCCATGGGCTGGCCATCTACAGGGGGTGCAGAGCCAGCCAATTTATCAGCTCGTTCATTTCCCTCGACTCCCGCATGTCCCGGGACGAAGATGAAGGTGACTTTACGGACAACAGACTTCCGCAGCGACTCAGTCCACTGTCTACGTACAGATCCAGCTTCGACCTTCTGAATCATGCTCATTGAATCACTTAGTACACACACGTTGGTATAATGCTGTGATTCCAGCCATATGAAAGCCTGTGTAACTGCCATCACCTCCATCGTCATGCTGCTCGTGGTCATAGAGTGGGCACCACTGGATTCTTGAACGGTTCGGCCCGCTGAACGGGCTGTAAATGCCCACGCACTTCTCTGCTGCTTTACAACAGATCCATCTGTATAGATGAGCACTTCGGGGCTATCTGAGTGATCATAAATGAGCGCGTTAACCTCTGCATTGACAGCGGCAGGGTTCTGCTCTCTGCACCGTCTGTCGAGTGTGATAATGCAGGAGAAGGTACACTTAAAAGCTGGAGGCACCGGCACCCATTCCTTGCCGGGGTTGATACTGGTAAGACTGCAGACCTGTCCGACGACATCTTCCGCCCGACCCATCCATGATTTGCCCCTCTTTAGCCTGTCACCCTTTTCTCTGAATACAGCGTCATGCAGAGGGTGCTGCTCATCTGCACTTATTTTTAAGTATGCACGAGCTCTCCAGATCTTGATCCTGTGTTCCATTGTCGGGAAGTCAAGGAGGTATCTCATTGCTACACAGCTGGTGTCTCTCGTGCAGCCCAAAATGATGCGCATGGCTTCGTTTTGTACCTTTTCAAGTCTTCCAATCTGTGTAGGGCTGACAGTGAGGATGGCCAGGGATACTCGATGCGTGAGATTATTCTGCCGAATAAGGGGTCTAAATGGGGACATAACTCTTTAGTGTAAAAGACAAGTTCCAATGTGAAAATTATAGAGGGATATCACTCCTGTCCACAAGCTATAAGATACTATCCGCAGTATTACTAAATAGACTAAAACCATATTCAGAAGACATATTAGGTGACTACCAGGCGGGTTTGAGACAAAACTGATCAATAATAATAATAATAATAATAATAATAATAATAATAATAATAATAATAATAATAATAAGTCTTTATTCTGCCCTTCTTCTCTATTTCCTCTCATACATTCTTTCATTCAACATCACTTATGAAGCAACTTTTGACAACAAAAGAACATTAAAAAGCATGAAAAATAATCAATAACAAATGACTCACTGAAGCAGTGTTTAACATGGGCATTATAAATACCTAAGGAGGGTGTAACGTGCCATACATAAGGGAATGTTTTTTGGCTAGTTGTCGTTTGAGATAAGTTACCATTATTGTCTTTTTGATCAACAATAAATCAGATATTTATCTTACGACAACTAGTAACTTGTATACTAACCAGCTCGCTGAAGTGGCAAGTGTGACACACAAAAGCTACTAGAGAAGTGGACAACGCCTGGTTTCCCAAGGGCCACAACTGGTTGACACATTCAGCGAGTCTGTCTCCAGCTGGCATTTTTACAGTAGTCTCCCCTGTGACACTTGTTGACACTACCATCATGTGGCATTTCTACAGTAGTCTCTCCTGTCGCATTTCATGACTCTACCACCATGTAGAACATCCTTCCCAGCACTGCCCGCCGGACAGAAACTCCGAACTGTATGTACATTCTCATGCCCCAGCACTGCCCGCCGGACAGAAACTCCGAACTGTATGTACATTCTCATGCCCCAGCTGTCTACACTGCCCTGTGTCCGCCTTCGTTCTGGTCGACCTCGCCTTTTATTCCAGGAGTGTATACGTTTAAAAGTCGCTTAAAAGTCGACTTCATTGCACCGGGATTTATCCCATATGGCTCGGTCTCTTTCCGCAGCCTGGAAAGCGTCGCACAAAGCACGAACTCCGTAGCTCTAGCGACGACCCTCAGGAGTCTCCGAAAAATTCTTCGAGCGTGTACTTATCGTGTATGAGACGTGTTCCCAGGCGGACATGTTTGTGTTTATTTCCTTGTCTTCTGTTGCCACTGTTTATGATGCAACTATTCCCGTCATGTTCCTAATTCTCATGCCACACGAAACAGACTTGAACTTCCGACATTTACAGCGCTGACCACTGCGCCACCAGGGGTCCACCCCGATGCCTCTGACACGCCCACGACCAGGTCACAGAGTGTGAAGGTATTGTATGTGGTGGCTACTCCGCCATGTATTCCTGGCTAATCTCTACATCTCCAGCAACCCCACCAGGTGGACACGCCCAGGGATTGGACAGGATGTTACCCCAAGCCTACTGTAAACATTGTGACAACTGGCAACCCCAATGGGTGGAAAGGCATGGAAAATATCTGATGGATTGTCATGATCTGGACAAGACACAGACATGATCCTTGACGCATGTGATCATGTAGAAGGACGAAACATAACCGTGCACGCTTGTCGACATGGCACATGATGGTGGTTGCCTTGCACTTGAACTCCTCTACTTCAAAGTCCACTGTGTCCAACTATCTGGTTAATCTCTGGTTATGTAAATAACAACCATCTCTGGTTAATCTGTGGTTACGTAAACAACAATTATCCCTGCTTAACCTCTAGTTATGTAAATACAAATAATATCTTGATTAATCTTGGTTGTTCCATTACAAACAATATCATGGTTAATGTTTGATTATGTAAATGTAAATATGTCTTGATTAATTTTTGGTTATGTTTATACAAACAATATATTGGATTATTTTTCATTATGTAAACTAAAACCATCTCTGGTTTATCTTTGGTTATTGATTGATTGATTGATTGATTGATCTAGGAACCGACATCACAGCATTCGGGACATTCCCATAATTGCTCCGTCCCCATCCTCAGCAACCAGCGAAGAGTTCCAACACTAATAGTTCCAGTAGCAATCTGATTATATGTCCGTCTCGCCTTTCCTCTGAGCGTCGAGCGTCGGCCAGATCCCCTCGTCACTCCTCGCTGCCTCATTCTAACCAGACTATGGTGATCCATTTGCTCCTCCGAGGTGTACACGTGCTCTCACAAGGCCGCAACCACATCTGCCTTGTCATGCATCAATACTCCACCAAGTTCTGCCGAGCCAGCCAATCTGTCCGCCTGTTCATTCCCCAGCACACCGGCATGCCCAGGAGAAAAGATCCAGGTGATGCTTGCTACCCGTGACCTCCGAAGCGAAGCAAGCCACTCTGCACGAAGCTTGCCTGTTCTCACCCTTCTCAGCATGCTTTCTGAGTCAGTTACAATCACAATATGTGTATGTATCGTGTTTTCTATCCAGCGGAAAGCTGCACTGACCGCCTCCACCTCCATTCTTAAGCTAGATGTAGTGTCATCATACGCTAGGCTCTCCTGCACCAAACGTAGACCATTAGCTTTTGCCAAGAATCCCCAAGCACTTCTCCTACCTCTCAACACCGACCCATCCGTGTAGATAATCACATCACCCGGGCGAGAATTTTCCTGAATTAATTGCTGAATTTCCACTTCCGTGGCCCCTGCTGGCCACTCCCTGCACTCCCGGCTCAATGTGATTATAACTCTGCACAAGTCTGACTGCACGACTGGCACTCTGACCCACTCCTCTCCTCGCCTAATGTTCTCCAAGGGGCACACCTGTCTGATCGTATCCTCCGCCTGAGCCATCCATGATTTCCCTCTTATCAGTCTCTGACCCTTAACTACGTCCAGCGCCTCATGCAACGGGTGATCTGTGTCTGCAGCTACTCTGAGGTATGCCTTCGCTTGCATCACCTTGTGCCTACCAGTAAAAGTAGGCAGACCAAGGATGTAACGCATACACACTACTGGAGTGTCTCTGGTGCATCCCAGAATGACCCGCATAGCTTCATTCTGTATGCGCTCTAATTTCACCAGCTGACTCTTTGAGACAGTGAGCAGTCCTAGTCCATAATCAATCACTGAGAGGATCAAGTGCTGGTATAGTGTGAAGAGCATTCTCTGCTCTGTGTCCATTGCAGCCATAATTTTAAGTGCATTGAGTCCCTTTTGAGATCTTGCCACAACCGTCTCCACATGGTCCTTGAAGGACAGATTCCTGTCAAATGTGATTCCCAGATACTTCAGTTTGTTCTCTCTGTTGACGCTTCTACCATCTATCGTGTGGCTTGGGGCATCATCTCTCACAATCTTGTTGTCCAGAGAGCACCACAACACAGCCGCCTTTTCCGGGTTGATGACAGCACTCATTTCAGTGCACCAGTCAATCACTTTGTCTACTGTCACCTGTAGCTCCTGGTCTGTTTGATCTCTATGTCTCCCCTGCCTGTATGCAAGAATATCATCTGCAAATGTTAGAATCCTTCCAACCCCTGGTGTTTCTAGGTATGCAATCTTGCTCGTATACACATTAAAGAGCACCGGTGAGATTGCGGATCCCTGTGGCAGTCCCGGGGTTAAAATATGTGGCTCTGAGGTCCATGCGCCCAGACGGAGAGCAACCTGACGAGAATGCAGGACGACCGCTATCCAGTTCACTAACCAGGGATTGAGCCCCTTCTCCATAAGTGCGGTCATCAAAATATCATAGCGAACTCTATTGTACGCATCCTCGAGATCAAGCGCTGCCGCCATCGTTTCCTGTCTACTCTGGAACCCCTCATAAACGTCAAAGGCAAAGGTGGCCGCATTCGACCAGGTATCCTTTCCTGGCCTGTAGCTTCCCAGGCCTCTTGGAAGAAGCTTCCCCCTTTCCAAAAACTCCTGCAGCTTAACAGCGACTATCTTCTCTAAAACCTTCCCAAATGTATTTTGAAGGGTGATGATCCTAAAGCCGCCAAACTTTGAATGATCCTTGAATGGTTTTGGGAGAGGGATGAGATAGCTGTGCACCCAATCCTACGGTACTGATGCTGTCCTAATGCTCTGATTAAAGCAGCCGGCCATCTCCTTCAGGTCCACATCGCTCAAAGCTTTCATGTGGCCATACCTGACACCATCAGGCCCTGGTGCCGTGTCTTTTGCCTTTTGCAAAATATGTTTAACATCTTCAAACAATATGATGTCTTCGTAAGGCATATTCTCTATTGTGCCAGATAATTCCACTCTATCTGCATCCCTGGTGTCCACATCATTATGATTGGTCTGCTCTAAAAATCTCTGGAGAATCGCCTCCCCTTTCTCCTTGTCTGTTGTCATGCGTACCCCATCCTCTTTATAAATTGTTCCTACTGTCATAGGCCGATCTTTTCTTTGCATTTGTCTGTACAGTTTCCAGATTTTATGCAGTGTCTTATCACTTCCAATCTCCTTCATAAAACATTCCCATTTTACTTTCTTGGCCTCTGCAGCACATCGCTTGAAAGCCTCCACCTTGTCTTTCTTGTCATTTTCCACTATGTCCACTTCCTCTCGTGAACTTAGGGTGTCTGTCGCAATTTCCTTAGCTGCTTCACTGCAGCTCTCTTTGCTTTCCACGCATTGTCCACTTCTGGGGTCCACCATGGGGGCTGCAAAAAGGGAGTTTTAACAGTCCTGTTGCATGCCCCATGTCTGAGGCGCCCAAGAAGGCTGTCGCTCCACTCATACCGGAAGGTCTTGCGCGCACTCCCAGCCTTGACTTTCTTGGATTTAGAGATCAGGATTAAACATGGCATGTGATCACTCCCATGGTCATTCAAAACAGTCCACTTTACATCAAGGACCGATGACTGGGAGACAAGTGCCAAATCAATAGCAGTATCTGCATCGCCAGGCCTCATTGCCATTCTAGTCGGCCTAACATCATTTATGCAGACCACATCGGAGTCCACCATGGCATCCGCAAGTGCAATTCCTTGTCGATTTTCTCCACTACTTTGGTTATGTAAATAACAAATACTATTTCGGTTATTATTTAATTATACAAATACAAATAATATCTTGGTTAATCTTTTATTATGTAAATACAAACAATATCTTAATTAATCTATGATTTGTAAATACAAACAATACCTTAGATACTCTTTTATTATGTAAATGCAGACAATATCTTGATTAATCTTCGGCTACCCAAATATAAATAATACATTTGTTAATTTTTAATTATTTAAATGCAAACAATATCTTGGGAATATTTGATTTTGTAAACAAAACGATTTCTAGTAAATCTTTGATTATGTAAACAAAATCAATCTCTATTTAAGAACTTCCTATTAAACTGGTCTCGAACTCCAACCAAAAGCATGGTGGTCCTCGGTGAATGCAGACAGACAGACAGACAGACAGACAGACAGACAGACAGACAGACAGACAGACAGACAGACAGACAGACAGACAGACAGACACTGAAGACAGGCTGATGAATAAGAGTATATTTCTACATTCACAAACACACAGATGCTTGAAAAACACAAAATCAAGTAAAGGTAAGATTGGCGCGCTCTCACGCACGCACACACACACACACACACACACACACACACACACACACACACACACACACACACTCACACACACATACACACACATATATATGTGAGAGAGAGAGAGAGAGAGGGAGGGAGAGAGAGAGATAGTGTGTGTGTGGGTGTGGAGGAAGGCTGCGTATATAGAGAGTCAGGAGATAACAGTAGCGATCGATGACCCACCTGATGTGTGTGGAAGAAGGAATCAGCCATGTCTTCTGTGGCCTACATGTGTGAACTGTTAGCACCGTGTCTCCCCAGCACGATCTGCAACAACCACGCCCAGGTCAAACAGTGTGCTTCTGTGCGAGTTCGTTTCGTACTCACACATGACAGAGCTATGAGCTGAGAGTGTGGCTGTTGTGGCGATGATGATGGATATTAAACCGTGGCTTTCATGTAGGAGAGCCCGGACATGGTCAGTGGGCGGTGCTTAGTATTCGTATTGATGCGTATAGGCCAAGGTAAGACATTGAAGGTCTTCGTGCATATACAGGGACACAGTTCCCAGTGAAGGAGTGTACCGGAGGGAGATATCAAGGGAAATGTCGAGGGAGATGTCGAAGGAAATGTCGAGGGAAGCGAGCTTGAGGCAGAAATATGATCGATACAGCGCCCAGTGAAGGAGTGTACTAAAGATAAATCTTGAGGGAAATGTCGAGGCAGACGTCAAGGAAAGCATGCAAACATTACATCTGGACGGATAACATTAATAGAGGGACTCGCAGCCGTCCGTGAGCTACGAGTGAGCTGTAAAGACACACAACAGAAGATTCTATAACAGTGATTCTCACTCTTTTTTGGCTCATGCACCCCTTCACCATATGCTCAGAACGTCAAATTATCAGGCAACGCTACAAGCATCAGTGGTTGAACAAATTACCAGGTAACACTACAACCATCAGTGGTTGAACAAATTACCAGGTAACGCTACAAGCATCAGTGGTTGAACAAATTACCAGGCAACGCTACAAGCATCAGTGGTTGAACAAATTACCAGGTAACGCTACAACCATCAGTGATTGAACAAATTACCAGGTAACGCTACAACCATCAGTGGTTGAACAAATTACCAGGCAACGCTACAAGCATCAGTGGTTGAACAAATTACCAGGCAACGCTACAACCATCAGTGGTTGAACAAATTACCAGGCAACGCTACAACCATCAGTGGTTGAACAAATTACCAGGCAACGCTACAACCATCAGTGGTTGAACACATTACCAGGCAATGCTACAAGCATCAGTGGTTGAACAAATTACCAGGCAATGCTACAAGCATCAGTGTGAATTGCAAACAATTAGGAATATTTAGCTCCTGCGAAAAGACGAGACATACTAGACACAGACACGATGTATGTACCTTACAGAGACCTCCATCTCTTACACAGATGAAAACAAAGTGTGACTTATCAAAAAAACATAAATAATCAATAAACATATAATACTGAAGGATTACTAAAAAGCAATAAGTATTATAGGGCAACACGACACGATATACGTTTCGTTTCTACGACCTTTGTCAAGAACAGGACAACACAAACAGATAAAAAGCTAAATAAAAAACAAAATTAAAATTAAATTAAACAACAGCTTCTTGTTGACATGGGAGAAACGAAAATGGTGGTTTGAAACGGTTTGGAAAGGTGCTCTTGGGTTACAAAAGTTTGTGTTGCTAAATGATGATGTGCAAACAGTCCGATATGAATAAAATACAAGGAAAATAGCATAGTTATACCGTGGCATCAACAACAGTATTAATTCCTGCTGGATGAATGCAACCCAAAGAGTTTATTAATTGGCATTCAATTTTGTCTAATGGAGTTGTTAGAGTAGCAATGTTTCAATGCAGTGACCCTTTCATCATCGACTCCATTGTGGTTAGGAGAATTAAAGTGGTTGGGGACAGGTTTGTCAGCGCCTTGATTAAAATCTCTAAGGTGTTCCCTAAAGCTGTCGGCAAGGCGTCTGCCAATTTGATCAATATATTTCATGTCACATCGTTTGCAGATGATAACATATATAAGATTGCGGGATGTGCACATGAAAGAATCTTTCAAGGAGGAGGTGTCTCGGGGGAATGTGATTGCCGGTGTATGAAAAACGTGTGGTCATGTCAGACAATTCTTACGGTGACATTTAAATGTACCCACAGATGAAGTATCTGTGGGGAGGCGACTATGAACAAGGTGGTCCCTAAGATTCTTGTTCCGGCGGAAAATTACCCTAGGGCCGTTAGAGAACACCGCAAGAGTAGTTGGGTCAGATACCAGGATAGACCAGTGTCGGAGAAAAATATGCTTGATGGCATGGGCATGTGGGTGGAAGATGAGGATAAGTTCAGGTTCTTTGTTAGGAGGTCGCGTTTTCTTGACAAGGGATATTTCACGCGAGACCTGAGTTATACGACAGAAAGCTGTGGACAGAATGTGCTCTGGATAGGTCCGTCTTCGGAAAAAGTCCAGCATTTCATGGGCTTTCTCTAGGAAGTCATTATTATCCTGACAGATACGACGAAGACGGAGTAGCTGGGAATATGGGATAGAATCTTTGCAACTTTTGGGGTGGGATGAACTGTATAAGAGGAAACCTTGAGCATCTGTAGGTTTGTAGTACACGGAGGTCATGAGACCTGCAGGAGTTATTTTAATTGTGGTGTCAAGGAAATTGACTGATTGGTTGAACAAATTACAGGGCAACGCTACAGCCATCAGTGGTTGAACAAATTACCCGGCACCACTATAACTATCAGTAGGTTAAACAAATTACTAGTCAAAACTTCAACCATCAGTAGTTGAACAAATTACCTGTCAAAACGTCAACCATCAGTAGTTGAACAAATTACCAGTCAAAACTTAAACCATCAGTGGTTGAACAAATTACTAGGCACCTCTACAACTATCAGTAGTTGAACAAATTACCGGTCAAAACTTCAACCATCAGTAATTGAACAAATTACAGGAAAGCGCTACTGCCATGAATGGTTGAAGAAATTACCGGGAAATCCTTCAGCTGTCAGTTATAGAACAGATTACTGGTAATGCTACAGCAATTATTGGTTAAACAAATTACCCGGTAACTGTACAGCCATCAGTGGTTGAACAAACACCAAGTAAACGCTACAGCCATCAATGGTTGAACAAATTACTGCGCACCACTACAACCATCAATGGTTGAACAAATTACTGTGCGCCACTACAATCATCAATGGTTGAACAAATTACTGTGCACCACAACAGCCATCAATGGTTGAACAAATTACTGTGCACCACTACAACCATCAATGGTTGAACAAATTACTGTGCACCACTACAACCATCAATGGTTGAACAAATTACTGTGCACCACTACAACCATCAATGGTTGAACAAATTACTGTGCACCACTACAACCATCAATGGTTGAACAAATTACTGTGTACCACTACAACCATCAATGGTTGAACAAATTACTGTGCACCACTACAACCATCAATGGTTGAACAAATTACCAGTCAACGCTACAACCATCCGTGGTTAAACAAATTAACGGCAACGCTACAACCATCCGTGGTTAAACAAATTAACGGCAACGCTACAACCATCAGTACTTTAGCAAATTACCGGCAACGCTACAACCATTAGTACTTTAGCAAATTACCGAGCAACGCTACAACCATTAGTACTTTAGCAAATTACCGGCAACGCTACAATCATCAGATTACCGCAAACGATCTCACGTTGCGGCGCCAGGTTGCTCATTCAATAATTTACATGTTTTATAAATCACCCACAATTACACTAATCGATTAACCAATACTGCACAAACAGAATATTTGATGGATCACATTTCGTTGTCTGGCAATTAGTAATGATTTCAGCCATACGTGTACTGACTGGTGTAGGCAATGCAGTGATATCAATGGACAGGTTTCCGGTTATTGATTTTCAAAATTTTATGTTGGAATATTGTTCTTTTATTTGTTATCAACATGTTATATTATGTGAAAACGCCCCGCAATATGATTGCTCTTTCTAAGCATACTCTTTCTGTATAGAGTATATGCAATGATTCCTGTGTGAGTTTATACATGTTTCCTGTGTGAGAACACACATGAGTCCTGTGTGAGTAGATGTTTCCTGTGTGAGTACATGTTTCCTGTGTGAGTACATGTTTCCTGTGCGAGTACATGTTTCCTGTGTGAGTACATACATGTTTCCTGTGTGAGTACATGTTCCCTGTGTGAGTACATGTTTCCTGTGTGAGTACATGTTTCCTGTGTGAGTACATGTTTCCTGTGTGAGTACATGTTTCCTGTGTGAGTACATGTTTCCTGTGTAAGTAAATGTTTCCTGTGTGAGTACATGTTTCCTGTGTGAGTACATATTTCCTGTGTGAGTACATACATGTTTCCTGTGTGAGTACATACATGTTTCCCGTGTGAGTACATACATGTTTCCTGTGTGAGTACATATTTCCTGTGTGAGTACATACATGTTTCCTGTGTGAGTACATACATGTTTCCTGTGTGAGTACATACATATTTCCTGTGTGAGTACATACATGTTTCTTGTGTGAGTACATACATGTTTCCTGTGTGAGTACATACATGTTTCCTGTGTGAGTACATACATGTTTCCTGTGTGAGTACATACATGTTTCCTGTGTGAGTACATACATGTTTCCTGTGTGAGTACATACATGTTTCCTGTGTGAGTACATGTTTCCTGTGTGAGTACATGTTTCCTGTGTGAGTACATGTTTCCTGTGTGAGTACATGTTTCCTGTGTGAGTACATGTTTCCTGTGTGAGTACATGTTTCCTGTGTGAGTACATACATGTTTCTTGTGTGAGTACATACATGTTTCCTGTGTGAGTACATACATGTTTCCTGTGTGAGTACATACATGTTTGCTGTGTGAGTACATACATGTTTCCTGTGTGAGTACATACATGTTTCCTGTGTGAGTACATACATGTTTCCTGTGTGAGTAAATACATGTTTCCTGTGTGAGTACATGTTTCCTGTGTGAGTACATGTTTCCTGTGTGAGTTTCCGTGGCGGAGAGGTTATGGACGCAATTTTTAATCCCGCATACCGCGTTCGAAACACAGCTATGAAGTTTTTTTGTTGAAATGATATGGTTGCTGGTCGTTCAGGAAGCAATGGCAAACTACTGAATGTAAACTTGGCCAGGAATCACGAACAGCCAAAAAATGCTGGGGTCGACTGCTACTTCCGTAAAGGATATACAACTAACTGTTTTTAAAAACATAAATGATGCCTGTGTGTTTACATATGATTCCTGGAGACATTGGGTAATCTGCATGTGGATCGTGGCAAGTGTCAAGGAGTTGGAGCACCGTGCCGAGGTTCTCCTGGTGTGATCTGTAAGGGAGACTGCTACATTTATTCAGATTTCTCTTTACAACGTCATCCTTTATCATGACAATAAACAGCTGATGCGGTGGTTGGTACTCTAGAGTTCATATCTAAATATAACAATGAACAGCCGCTGCTGTGTTTGGTTCCCATGAGTTGAGAATCCGTGTTGCAGTTGAATGTAGTCCGTGCACGAAACCAGAATCTGCATCTTCCCAGAACTCTGTATTCAGTTTTTCCTCACGAGAATTTGTCCGCGCACGTGAGTTGCCGGGTCAAACCGCTGAGAAGTGTCAGTGGGTATTGGAGACATTTGTTTTTAGTATCTGGTCTTGGCAACAGTGTCGGAGATAATTTGGCGAGAATTTGAGATTCTGGAAATAAGTGTTCGTAGTTTCTGATCTCGGGAACTCTGTGACAGATGAACAGCAATCTAGATTCTACAGATAGCTGTCAGTTTGTGTGTGGCACAGATAGCAAGCACTGGTCATTCTTCTCACAGGTCAGTAGACATTGCTCAATAGATGAATAATTAATTGCACGAGAGATTTGCAGATTATGTCACTTGAATGACAACTTGGGCTACAGTATTTTGCTTTGTACACAATATTATGTACATTCAATCAGTCTTGTAATTTGTGTTATCTTTACCGTTATCTGATATTGGTCTCTCTCTCTATCTCTCTCTCTCTCTCTCTCTCTCTCTCTCTCTCTCTCTCTCTCTCTCTCTCCTCTCTTCCTCCTTCCCCCTCCCCCTCTCTCCCTAACCTCCACTCAGTGTATTTGTAGTCTCCCGCTGTTTCGCTCGCCCTGTCGGTCCCACGCGCGGACTGTCCAGCAACACCAGCGACAGGGGTCCTCAATGCGTGTCCTACCCAATGCGTGCCCCACCCAATGCGTGTCCTACTATATGCGTGTCCTACCCAGAACCAACATCTCTTCCTCATCTGTTGATTCACTGCTAGATCTGTCCCTGGCTTCCTTCGATAATTCTGTCATTCCATGTTAGTTCTCCGCATGCACCATTTAGTCCTGACATTCTCCGCGTGCATCACTTAATGAATGTTTATAACGTATTAGTAATCGTGTTAGTCGCTCTCCATTTCCTGATTCCTATTGCTTCCACGCTACAACAGTGACATGTTCAAAGTTTAGCACCAGTCTGACGTTCCTTTGACTCTCTCCAAGTGTTTGCTGCTACCGTAAACACTCCGGTTGCCTGTTCTATGCTGACTGTAATATCTTTGTTTGTTCTCCCATCTTTGTCTACATTGCTGGGTAAATAGATCCATGCCTCCGTCCATGTTTCTCTTCACACACACACACACACACACACACACACACACGTGCGCGCGCGCACACACACATATCTGTGTGGCCGGAAGTCTCTGGATGTCTGTCACTGTCATGTCTTCTTTCTCTGTTCCGTTAATTCTCCGTGCCGTTAATTCTTTGTTCCGTTAATCCACTGTTCCGTTAATTCTCTGTTGTAGTAATTCTCTGTTCCGTTAATTCTCTGTTGTAGTAATTCTCTGTCCCATTGATTCTCTGTTTCGTAAATTCTCTCTTACGTAAATTCTATGTTCCGTTAATTTTCTGTTTCGTTAGTTCTCTGTTCCGTGAATTCTCTCTTCCGTTAATTCGCTGTTCCGTTAATTCTTTGTTGTATTGATTCTCTATTCCGTTAATTGGCTGTTCTGTTGATTCTCAGTTCCGTTAATTCGCTATTCCGTTAATTCTCTGTTCGTTTAATACTCAGTTCCTTTAATTCCCTGTGTAGTTAATTCTCAGTTCCTTTAATTCTCAGTTCCATTAATTCTCAGTTCCATTAATTCTCAGTTCCGTTAATTCTCAGTTCCATTAATTCTCAGTTCCGTTAATTCTCAGTTCCGTTAATTCTCAGTTCCGTTAATTCTCAGTTCCGTTAATTCTCAGTTCCGTTAATTCTCAGTTCCGTTAATTCTCAGTTCCGTTAATTCTCAGTTCCGTTAATTCTCAGTTCCGTTAATTCGCTGTGACCTCGAGCATAGTCCATGCACGTGATTCTTCTAGTTGCTACTCCTAGGGGCGGGGCGGGAGGGGGTGGGGAGTGTGTGTGTGTATTGGACAGATATGTGTGTGTAGATTTGCTTTCCCTATTACTAGTGTCCCTCGCCATCAGGCGAACCCATTCCGACTTCTGAGGTGCTTGTAATTTACGTCCCCAATTCAAGGCCGAAAAGTCAACATTTGAGTCCAACTGACCGGTGTAGGGGTTGAACCCGTTACCTTGGCATCAGCGCATCGGAAGTTTAGGAGCAAGCGCTCTTATCCATTCTGCCGGGCTGTCCACCAAGGAGAGTACTGCAACAAATGATGCAGTAAAAAGTCTGGCCGCCTGGCCTCAAGGCCAACAGTTTAAGATCCATGTTAAAAAATCGGATCACAGCCAACAAGGGGCGTGGTCAGGAAACCAAGTGTTTCCCACAGAGATGAACCAGTAACACACGCGTCGCCCACCGGTTTATTTCTTGAGCCATTTTGTGTTGCAGTGTGGATGTGTGTGGGAGGGGTGTGGGTGAGTGTGGGGGACGGGTATGTGGTGTGTGGGGAGAGAAGTTAAGTGTGTTGGTGGGCGGGGGGGGGGGTGCGGGTGTGTTTGATGTGCGGGTATTGAATTAGGGGGATTTTTCCCAGAAACCCCAACATTAAAATAATCAAGGTACCTCGACACTACCGACTATACACGGAACGGATAAATAACACATAGATGTACATCTGGACCAGTCTATACAAGGAATGGATAAATAATATAGATATATATATCTAGGGCAGTCTATGCAAGGAATAGATAAATAACACATAGATGTATATATAGACCATTCTATACAAGGAATAGATAAATAACACATAGATGTATATATAGACCATTCTATACAAGGAATAGATAAATAACACATAGATGTATATCTAGACCAGTCTATACACGGAATGGATAAATAACACATAGAAGTATATCTAGACCAGTCTATACAAGGAATAGATAAATAACACATAGATGTATATCTGGGGCAGTCTATACAAGGAATAGATAAATAACACATAGATGTATATCTGGGGCAGTCTATACAAGGAATAGATAAATAACACATAGATGTATATCTGGGGCAGTCTATACATGGAATGACTAAATAACACATAAGATAGATCTAGTAAACTCCAGACTAGACCAGGAATGACTAAACAAAATCTTAGTTATCTCTAGGCTAGACCAGGAATGACTAAACAAAACCTAAGGTATCTCTCGGCTCTGTACTAGACCAGGAATTACTTAACAAAACCTAAGTTATCGCTAGGCTCTAGGCTAGACCAGGAATTACTTAACAAAACCTAAGTTATCGCTAGGCTCTAGGCTAGACCAGGAATGACTAAACAAAACCTAAGTTATCGCTAGGCTCAATGCTAGACCAGGAATGACTAAACAAAACCTAAGTTATCGCTAGGCCCCAGGCTAGATCAGAAATTCTTAAAACAAGACTGTAGTTTACCTCAAGCTTCGGCGTCTTCTTCTCTCCTTCTGCTATCCCCCAGAGGCCTCCGACAAGCCACGCCAAATCGTCCTGCCTGTTGCCATCTCCAACATCTCCCTCCAGGTCCTACCCACATCCACCTCTCCCCCTAATCCTCCTCTCCGTGTGTGTGTGTGTGTGTGTGTGTGTGTGTGTGTGCGTGCGTGCGTGTGCGTGTGCGTGTGTCCCCATCTGTGTCGTTTGCCTTGATGGTTCCAGAGAGAGGACTTTCTGTTGATACCATGAGCAGGATTCCACATCGTGTACCAGCGCCTTGTCCAAGCCTGGTGACTCAATGGAATAGCTCCGATACTTCATCGAGCGTCACACATCGGTGACTCCATGGAATAGCTCCTGTTATCTTATTGAGCGTCACACATCGGTGACCCCATGGAATGGCTCCTGTTATCTCATCGAGCGTCACACATCGGTGACTCCATTGAATAGCTCCCGATACTTCATCGAGCGTCACACATCGGTGACTCCATAGAATAGCTCCTGTTATCTCATCGAGCGTCACACATCGGTGACTCCATTGAATAGCTCCTTTTATCTTATTGAGCGTCACACATCGGTGACTCCATGGAATAGCTCCTGTTATCTCATCGAGCGTCACACATCTGTGACTCCATGGAATAGCTCCTGTTATCTCATCGAGCATCACACATCGGTGACTCCATGGAATAGCTCCTGTTATCTCATCGAGCGTCACACATCGGTGACTCCATGGAATAGCTCCTGTTATCTAATCGAGCGTCACACATCGGTGACTCCATGGAATAGCTCCTGTTATCTCATCGAGCGTCACACATCGGTGACTCCATAGAATAGCTCCTGTTATCTCATCGAGCGTCACACATCGGTGACTCCATGGAATAGCTCCTGTTATCTCATCGAGCGTCACACATCGGTGACTCCATGGAATAGCTCCTGTTATCTCATCGAGCGTCACACATCGGTGACTCCATGGAATAGCTCCTGTTATCTCATCGAGCGTCACACATCGGTGACTCCATGGAATAGCTCCTGTTATCTCATCGAGCGTAACACATCGGTGACTCCAAGGAATAGTTCATGTTATCTCATCGAGTGTTACACATCGGTGACTCCAAGGAATAGCTCCTGTTATCTCATCGAGCGTCACACATCGGTGACTCCAAGGAATAGCTCCTGTTATCTTATTGAGCGTCACACATCGGTGACTCCATGGAATAGCTCTTGTTATCTTATTGAGCGTCACACATCGGTGATTCCATGGAATAGCTCCTGTTATCTCATCGAGCATCACACATCGGTGACTCCATGGAATAGCTCCTGTTATCTCATCGAGCGTCACACATCGGTGACTCCAAGAAATAGCTCCTGTTATCTTATTGAGAGTCACACATTGGTGACTCCATGGAATAGCTCCTGTTATCTCATCAAGCGTCACACATCGGTGACTCCATGGAATAGCTCCTGTTATCTCATCAAGCGTCACATATCGGTGACTCCATTGAATAGCTCCTGTTATCTCATCGAGCGTCACACATCGATGACGCCATGGAATAGCTCCTGTTATCTCATCGAGCGTCACATCAGTGACTCCATGGAACAGCTCCTGTTATCTTCACGCGCATCACACATCGATGACGCCATGGAATAGCTCCTGTTATCTCATCGAGCGTCACACATCGGTGACTCCATGGAATAGCTCCTGTTATCTCATCGAGCGTCACACATCGATGACGCCATGGAATAGCTCCTGTTATCTCATCGAGCGTCACACATCGGTGACTCCATGGAATAGCTCCTGTTATCTCATCGAGCGTCACACATCGGTGACTCCATGGAATAGCTCCTGTTATCTCATCGAGCGTCACACATCGGTGACTCCATGGAATAGCTCCTGTTATCTCATCGAGCGTCACACATCGGTGACTCCAAGGAATAGCTCCTGTTATCTTATTGAGCGTCACACATCGGTGACTCCATGGAATAGCTCTTGTTATCTTATTGAGCGTCACACATCGGTGACTCCATGGAATAGCTCCTGTTATCTCATCGAGCATCACACATCGGTGACTCCATGGAATAGCTCCTGTTATCTCATCGAGCGTCACACATCGGTGACTCCAAGAAATAGCTCCTGTTATCTTATTGAGAGTCACACATTGGTGACTCCATGGAATAGCTCCTGTTATCTCATCAAGCGTCACACATCGGTGACTCCATGGAATAGCTCCTGTTATCTCATCAAGCGTCACATATCGGTGACTCCATGGAATAGCTCCTGTTATCTCATCGAGCGTCACACATAGATGACGCCATGGAATAGCTCCTGTTATCTCATCGAGCGTCACATCAGTGACTCCATGGAACAGCTCCTGTTATCTTCACGCGCATCACACATCGATGACGCCATGGAATAGCTCCTGTTATCTCATCGAGCGTCACACATCGGTGACTCCATGGAATAGCTCCTGTTATCTCATCGAGCGTCACACATCGATGACGCCATGGAATAGCTCCTGTTATCTCATCGAGCGTCACACATCGGTGACTCCAAGGAATAGTTCCTGTTATCTCATCGAGCGTCACACATCGGTGACTCCAAGGAATAGCTCCTGTTATCTCATCGAGCGTCACACATCGGTGACTCCAAGGAATAGCTCCTGTTATCTTATTGAGCGTCACACATCGGTGACTCCATGGAATAGCTCTTGTTATCTTATTGAGCGTCACACATCGGTGACTCCATGGAATAGCTCCTGTTATCTCATCGAGCATCACACATCGGTGACTCCATGGAATAGCTCCTGTTATCTCATCGAGCGTCACACATCGGTGACTCCAAGAAATAGCTCCTGTTATCTTATTGAGCGTCACACATTGGTGACTCCATGGAATAGCTCCTGTTATCTCATCAAGCGTCACACATCGGTGACTCCATGGAATAGCTCCTGTTATCTCATCGAGCGTCAAACATCAGTGACTCCATGGAATAGCTCCTGTTATCTCATCGAGCGTCACACATCGGTGACTCCATGGAATAGCTCCTGTTATCTCATCAAGCGTCACATATCGGTGACTCCATGGAATAGCTCCTGTTATCTCATCGAGCGTCACACATCGATGACGCCATGGAACAGCTCCTGTTATCTTCACGCGCATCGCACATCGATGACGCCATGGAATAGCTCCTGTTATCTCATCGAGCGTCAAACATCGGTGACTCCATGGAATAGTTCCTGTTATCTCATCGAGCGTCACACATCGGTGACTCCATGGAATAGCTCCTGTTATCTCATCAAGCGTCACATATCGGTGACTCCATGGAATAGCTCCTGTTATCTCATCGAGCGTCACACATCGATGACGCCATGGAATAGCTCCTGTTATCTCATCGAGCGTCACATCAGTGACTCCATGGAACAGCTCCTGTTATCTTCACGCGCATCACACATCGATGACTCCATGTAAAAGCTCCCGTTATCTCATCGAGTGTCACATCAGTGACTCCATGGAACAGCTCCTGTTATCTTCACGCGCGTCACACATCGATGACTCCATGGAATAGCTCCCGATACTTCATTGAGCGTTACACATCGGAGACTCAATGGAATAGCTCCCGATACTTCATCGAGCGCCACACATCGGTGACTCCGTGGAATAGCTCCTGTTATCTCCACGAGCGTCACACATCGATGACTCCACGGAACAGCTCCTGTTATCTCCACGTGCGTTACACATGGATGACTCCACGGAATAGCTCCTGTTATCGCCACACGCATCAAACATCGGTGATTATGTCATACCATTTCATCCCCTCCTTTTTGTGGGAACACTCGTGAATGTTTGTTTATAGTTATAGGTAATTACCTAGCTGTTCCAGATGTGTTTGATCCACACCCCAGTACTGAAGTCAGAGTTCGGCTTTGTCAGTGCAGCCCTTTATTTAGCTTCTTGTCACTTCCACGAATGTTCTAGTGCTGTGAATGCTTCTCTTTCTGTCGGTACTTGTATTATAATACACCTGTCTGTTCAAGACGTTGTAAACTAAATAAATGTATGATCCCACCTCTTGAAATGAAGTTTCAGCAAGAGAAATGAAGATACCTCGTGCTTGATCTATTCCTATGACCTGTCTCTGAACTTTCAGACCTAATTGTTAAGCCTTTCAGAAAAAGTATTTCATTACTCCTGTGACTGATTTCGTGTGTGGGAGACGATTGCAGTGTCTTCAGTTGTGTCCAAGCCATCAGTCTGCCTTGTCAGAGTCCACTGATGTCCGTGTATAATGTGACTTCTGTTGTCCTCACAATCAAGTCTACAATAAAAGTGATGCCTATAACCAGGTCATAATAATATAACAGGTGTCACACAGAGCTTCTCTATCGCACTCCTGTTCTTATTTAAAATATATCTGCTAGTTGTCCCTCATGAAGAACTCACTTTTTCAAGCCTCAAATATTACCTACGTTAAGATAATGATCTTGTATCAGATCCCATAGTGCCTCATCACTTCCCATATGGATTCCCAATCAGTGCTGTCAGCGGTGTTTTCCACAATCCACAAAATCCTGTATAAAGTGGTGAATTCCATGCAGTGCTATGCTAGTTTTATATGCGCAATGTGGCTGTCCGGGCAATGCAGGATCTCTTAGATCGGAATCCGGTCTGCTCATGCCTTAGTTCTTTATCAAATGCTACTCTCAATCTCCCGATATTATCCTGCTGTATATTTTCCCAACAACTGACATTAACTTTGCTCCTTTATAATGTTCACAATCCCACAGGGTCCCTTTCATACATATACTTCTCTCGGGTCCACTGGTATTTCTTTGGTCTCACATACCTTGCTTGAAAACGTGTGCAGTAATTTAGCAAACTTGTTTACATTGACTTTAATAACATCTGCTGGGTTACTACATGGACCAGCAGTTTTCGTTTACTTCATACATTTCATAGGATTTTCTAATTCCTTCTAATTTATGTCCACAAGTCAAGCACCTCTGTGTATCCACCCATCTGTTCATAAGGTCTTTAATGTAGGTGACAACTTTTCCTTCACTACGCTCTAAGTCTACTGTGTTGATTATATTTTTCCTGTTATATTCCTAGACATGCTGTAAAAGGTCTCTGACGTTTCCTTTCCCTACCACAGCTTCTGCCACTCCAGCTGGGACATGTAATGTTGTCTGTCACCCACCTTCTGACACTCCAGCTGGGACCTGTAATGTTGTCTGTCACCCGCCTTCTGTCATTCATGCTGAGACATGTAATGTTGTCTGTCACCCTCCCTCTGACAGTCCAGCTGGGACATGTAATGTTGTCTGTCACCCTCCCTCTGACACTCCAGCTGGGACATGTAATGTTGTCTGTCACCCTCCCTCTGACACTCCAGCTGGGACATGTAATGTTGTCTGTCACCCTCCCTCTGACACTCCAGCTGGGACATGTAATGTTGTCTGTCACCCTCCCTCTGACATACCAGCTGGGACATGTAATGTTGTATGTCACCCGCCCTCTGACACTCCAGCTGGGACATGTAATGTTGTCTGTCACCCGCCCTCTGCCACTCCACCTGGGACATGTAATGTTGTCTGTCACCCGCCCTCTGACATACCAGCTGGGACATGTAATGTTGTCTGTCACCCGCCCGCTGACACTCCAGCTGGGACATGTAATGTTGTCTGTCACCCGCCCTCTGACACTCCAGCTGGGACATGTAATGTTGTCTGCCACCCGCCCTTATTCACTTTCTGACTACTTGACTAGCCGACCCGAATTCATCGCCAGCTCTGACTTTTGTAGTTCTATTTTAGCTATGGTTTAAGTATAGTTTTCTTTGTTAATCTTTGTTCTATTGTTGTATTTGTTTAAAGGTTTCTGGCGGTGTCCTTGCTTTAGGTTTCCCTTCTCCCCAAGGACTTTCATACACGATTCCTTGCAAATGCTGTTGACCTGCTGCCAGGAGTGCCCTCTGCCCTCTACACACCTCGTCTACACACTGCTGCACCACCTGGTTTAGTTTAGTTTAGTAGATGGATCAACATCATGGCACACGGGTGCAACCCATAAGTGCTCCGTTCTCCTCCTAACTCAAACCTGAGTCTGGAGAAACTCAGCTCAGTGCACGAACTCCGTAGCACCAGCGAGGATCCTGAAATACTTTGGGTAGATTTTTAACTCGAAATTTTGCCTGGGCAGCGCCGTTAGGCTACTCTTTTTCGATTTCCAACTGCCAAGGGAATTTTTACGTGCGCAACAATACACACGGGCGTCCGATCTCACTACCCAGAGACCAGGGGGAATTTTTTTACTGGAAGTCCACGAGAAAAAAGTCCCGGTCATAACCGGGGCTTGAACCCAGAACCTCCAGCACTCGAGGCGGACACCATACCTCGAGACGACGCATCCCCCTTTGACTAAAGACCCTGGCCATAGACTGTTCCCTAGTTTCCTGTTTTCTGAGATACCACATATTGTGTTTGTTACCACAGTGTATTTCTTCCCACATTGTATTTCTTCCCACAGTGTATTTCTTCCCACAGTGTATTTCTTCCCACATTGTATTTCTTCCCACAGTGTATTTCTTCCCACATTGTATTTCTTCCCACAGTGTATTTCTTCCCACATTGTATTTCTTCTCACATTGTATTTCTTCCCACAGTGTATTTCTTCCCACAATGTATTTCTTCCCACAGTGTATTTCTTCCCACAGTGTATTTCTTCCCACATTGTATTTCTTCCCACAGTGTATTTCTTCTCACATTGTATTTCTTCCCACAGTGTATTTCTTCTCACATTGTATTTCTTCCCACAGTTTATTTCTTCCCACATTGTATTTCTTCCCACAGTGTATTTCTTCTCACATTGTATTTCTTCTCACATTGTATTTCTTCTCACATTGTATTTCTTCTCACATTGTATTTCTTCCCACAGTGTATTTCTTCCCACAGTGTATTTCTTCCCACAGTGTATTTCTTCCCACATTGTATTTCTTCTCACATTGTATTTCTTCTCACATTGTATTTCTTCTCACATTGTATTTCTTCTCACATTGTATTTCTTCCCACAGTGTATTTCTTCCCACAGTGTATTTCTTCCCACATTGTATTTCTTCCCACATTGTATTTCTTCTCACATTGTATTTCTTCCCACAGTGTATTTCTTCCCACATTGTATTTCTTCTCACAGTGTATTTCTTCCCACAATGTATTTCTTCCCACAGTGTATTTCTTCCCACATTGTATTTCTTCCCACATTGTATTTCTTCCCACATTGTATTTCTTCTCACATTGTATTTCTTCCCACAGTGTATTTCTTCCCACATTGTATTTCTTCCCACAGTGTATTTCTTCCCACATTGTATTTCTTCTCACATTGTATTTCTTCCCACATTGTATTTCTTCTCACATTGTATTTCTTCCCACAGTGTATTTCTTCCCACATTGTATTTCTTCCCACAGTGTATTTCTTCCCACAGTGTATTTCTTCCCACAGTGTATTTCTTCCCACATTGTATTTCTTCCCACAGTGTATTTCTTCCCACATTGTATTTCTTCTCACATTGTATTTCTTCCCACATTGTATTTCTTCTCACATTGTATTTCTTCCCACAGTGTATTTCTTCCCACATTGTATTTCTTCCCACAGTGTATTTCTTCCCACAGTGTATTTCTTCCCACATTGTATTTCTTCCCACAGTGTATTTCTTCCCACAGTGTATTTCTTCCCACATTGTATTTCTTCTCACATTGTATTTCTTCTCACATTGTATTTCTTCCCACATTGTATTTCTTCCCACATTGTATTTCTTCCCACATTGTATTTCTTCTCACATTGTATTTCTTCCCACAGTGTATTTCTTCCCACATTGTATTTCTTCCCACAGTGTATTTCTTCCCACAGTGTATTTCTTCCCACATTGTATTTCTTCCCACAGTGTATTTCTTCCCACAGTGTATTTCTTCCCACATTGTATTTCTTCCAACAGTGTATTTCTTCCCACAGTGTATTTCTTCCCACATTGTATTTCTTCCCACAGTGTATTTCTTCTCAAATTGTATTTCTTCTCACATTCTGATTCTTCACACGTTGTAATTTGCCCCACATTCTGTTTCTTCCCACGTTATATTTCTTCCCATGTTGTATTTCTTCCATGTGTATAACGAGTTGTGTACCTGTAGAGTTTCAACTCAATGTTACCTGTCAGCCGATAGTTATCGAATGGTATAAGAGGGAAAGCATATTTCTTGACCCAATAGTTGATTGAGGGAACGCTAAAGAGTGCCGTAAAACACTCTAGGGCAGAGGAGTACAGCTTTACATAACAGAGTTACGACACATACAGAACGTTGCGGCGGTTAGCCTTCATCAGCAAACAAACACATTCACAAACACAACATACAGTCAAGGAAAACTCCTGTGACTACATTAGAAGGTGATGACAGGACGAGAGGAACAAATGCATGGAAAAATGGAAGCAATGAAGAGAAAATCAGAATTGAAAAAAAATGTTAATTGAAAAGAATGTTAGTCGAAGAAAATGTTTAATAGGAAAACTGTTTATAGAGAAGAAAAAAACTGTATACTCACCTCACGTACGTGAGGTGAGTATACTGTTTTTCTTCTCTATAAACAGTTTTTCTATTAAACATTTTCTTCGACTAACATTCTTTTCAATTAACATTTTTTTTCAATTCTCATTTTCTCTTCATTGCTTCCATTTTTCCATGCATTTGTTCCTCTCGTCCTGTCATCACCTTCTAATGTAGTCAAAAGAGTTTTCCTTGACTGTATGTTGTGTTTGTGAATGTGTTTGTTTGCTGATGAAGGCTAACCGCCGCAACGTTCTGTATGTGTCGTAACTCTGTTATGTAAAGCTGTACTACTTTGTGTCATTTTATATTGTTTAAACTTTCACAGCTTCACCGCAGTTCCACCAAATTTTAGGGCAGAGGAGGCAAGGCTAAACATGGTTTAATGTCCCTCTACATCCCAGAGTAGAAAAGGAAAGAGTAAACAAGACTGTAAGACACATCTACTGTGGTAGGACAGAGTAAACAAGATGTAAGACACGTCTACTGTGGTAGGACAGAGTAAACAAGACTGTAAGACACGTCTACTGTGGTAGGACAGAGTAAACAAGATGTAAGACACGTCTACTGTGGTAGGACAGAGTAAACAAGATGTAAGACACGTCTACTGTGGTAGGACAGAGTAAACAAGACTGTAAGACACATCTACTGTGGTAGGACAGAGTAAACAAGATGTAAGACACGTCTACTGTGGTAGGACAGAGTAAACAAGATGTAAGACACATCTACTGTGGTAGGACAGAGTAAACAAGATGTAAGACACGTCTACTGTGGTAGGACAGAGTAAACAAGATGTAACACACGTCTACTGTGGTAGGACAGAGTAAACAAGATGTAAGACACGTCTACTGTGGTAGGACAGAGTAAACAAGATGTAAGACACGTCTACTGTGGTAGGACAGAGTAAACAAGATGTAAGACACGTCTACTGTGGTAGGACAGAGTAAACAAGATGTAAGACACGTCTACTGTGGTAGGACAGAGTAAACAAGATGTAAGACACGTCTACTGTGGTAGGACAGAGTAAACAAGATATAAGACACGTCTACTGTGGTAGGACAGAGTAAACAAGATGTAAGACACGTCTACTGTGGTAGGACAGAGTAAACAAGATGTAAGACACGTCTACTGTGGTAGGACAGAGTAAACAAGATGTAAGACACGTCTACTGTGGTAGGACAGAGTAAACAAGACTGTAAGACACATCTACTGTGGTAGGACAGAGTAAACAAGATGTAAGACACGTCTACTGTGGTAGGACAGAGTAAACAAGATGTAAGACACATCTACTGTGGTAGGACAGAGTAAACAAGATGTAAGACACGTCTACTGTGGTAGGACAGAGTAAACAAGACTAAGACACGTCTACTGTGGTAGGACAGAGTAAACAAGACTGTAAGACACGTCTACTGTGGTAGGACAGAGTAAACAAGATGTAAGACACATCTACTGTGGTAGGACAGAGTAAACAAGACTGTAAGACACGTCTACTGTGGTAGGACAGAGTAAACAAGATGTAAGACACGTCTACTGTGGTAGGACAGAGTAAACAAGACTGTAAGACACGTCTACTGTGGTAGGACAGAGTAAACAAGATGTAAGACACATCTACTGTGGTAGGACAGAGTAAACAAGACTGTAAGACACGTCTACTGTGGTAGGACAGAGTAAACAAGATGTAAGACACGTCTACTGTGGTAGGACAGAGTAAACAAGACTGTAAGACACATCTACTGTGGTAGGACTGAGTAAACAAGATGTAAGACACGTCTACTGTGGTAGGACAGAGTAAACAAGATGTAAGACACGTCTACTGTGGTAGGACAGAGTAAACAAGATGTAAGACACGTCTACTGTGGTAGGACAGAGTAAACAAGATGTAAGACACGTCTACTGTGGTAGGACAGAGTAAACAAGATGTAAGACACGTCTACTGTGGTAGGACAGAGTAAACAAGATGTAAGACACGTCTACTGTGGTAGGACAGAGTAAACAAGATGTAAGACACGTCTACTGTGGTAGGACAGAGTAAACAAGATGTAAGACACGTCTACTGTGGTAGGACAGAGTAAACAAGATGTAAGACACGTCTACTGTGGTAGGACAGAGTAAACAAGATGTAAGACACGTCTACTGTGTTAGGACAGAGTAAACAAGACTGTAAGACACGTCTACTGTGGTAGGACAGAGTAAACAAGATGTAAGACACGTCTACTGTGGTAGGACAGAGTAAACAAGACTGTAAGACACGTCTACTGTGGTAGGACAGAGTAAACAAGATGTAAGACACATCTACTGTGGTAGGACAGAGTAAACAAGACTGTAAGACACGTCTACTGTGGTAGGACAGAGTAAACAAGATGTAAGACACGTCTACTGTGGTAGGACAGAGTAAACAAGACTGTAAGACACATCTACTGTGGTAGGACTGAGTAAACAAGATGTAAGACACGTCTACTGTGGTAGGACAGAGTAAACAAGATGTAAGACACGTCTACTGTGGTAGGACAGAGTAAACAAGATGTAAGACACGTCTACTGTGGTAGGACAGAGTAAACAAGATGTAAGACACGTCTACTGTGGTAGGACAGAGTAAACAAGATGTAAGACACGTCTACTGTGGTAGACATGGAGGGGTTACACTCGACTTAGAGTACATCTATATCTTCTGTCAATGTTTTATACCACACATGAATTAGTCAGCACTGATACCGAATAATCCCGTCTCTCTTGTTGGGTCGAACATTTGTAGGGAGACTTGTTGCACAATGATCCCGTCTCACTTGTCAGGTGGGACATTTGTAGGGAGACTTGTTGCACAATGATCCAGTCTCACTTGTCAGGTGGGACATATGTAGGGAAACTTGTTGCACAATGATCCAGTCTCACTTGTCAGGTGGGACATTTGTAGGGAAACTTGTTGCACAATGATCCAGTCTCACTTGTTGGGTGGGACATTTGTAGGGAAACTTGTTGCACAATGATCCAGTCTCACTTGTCAGGTGGGACATTTGTAGGGAAACTTGTTGCACAATGATCCAGCCTCACTTGTCAGGTGGGACATATGTAGGGAGACTTGTCGCACAATGATCCAGTCTCACTTGTTGGGTGGGACATTTGTAGGGAAACTTGTCGCACAATGATCCAGTCTCACTTGTTGGGTGGGACATTTGTAGGGAAACTTGTTGCACAATGATCCAGTCTCACTTGTCAGGTGGGACATTTGTAGGGAAACTTGTTGCACAATGATCCAGTCTCACTTGTCAGGTGGGACATTTGTAGGGAAACTTGTTGCACAATGATCCAGTCTCACTTGTCAGGTGGGACATATGTAGGGAGACTTGTCGCACAATGATCCAGTCTCACTTGTTGGGTGGGACATTTGTAGGGAGACTTGTCGCACAATGATCCAGTCTCACTTGTCAGGTGGGACATTTGTAGGGAAACTTGTTGCACAATGATCCAGTCTCACTTGTCAGGTGGGACATTTGTAGGGAAACTTGTTGCACAATGATCCAGTCTCACTTGTCAGGTGGGACATTTGTAGGGAAACTTGTTGCACAATGATCCAGTCTCACTTGTCAGGTGGGACATTTGTAGGGAAACTTGTTGCACAATGATCCAGTCTCACTTGTTGGGTGGGACATTTGTAGGGAAACTTGTCGCACAATGATCCAGTCTCACTTGTTGGGTGGGACATTTGTAGGGAAACTTGTTGCACAATGATCCAGTCTCACTTGTCAGGTGGGACATTTGTAGGGAGACTTGTTGCACAATGATCCAGTCTCACTTGTCAGGTGGGACATTTGTAGGGAAACTTGTTGCACAATGATCCAGTCTCACTTGTCAGGTGGGACATTTGTAGGGAAACTTGTTGCACAATGATCCAGTCTCACTTGTCAGGTGGGACATTTGTAGGGAGACTTGTCGCACAATGATCCAGTCTCACTTGTCAGGTGGGACATATGTAGGGAGACTTGTCGCACAATGATCCAGTCTCACTTGTTGGGTGGGACATTTGTAGGGAGACTTGTCGCACAATGATCCAGTCTCACTTGTTGGGTGGGACATTTGTAGGGAGACTTGTCGCACAATGATCCAGTCTCACTTGTTGGGTGGGACATTTGTAGGGAGACTTGTTGCACAATGATCCAGTCTCACTTGTTGGGTGGGACATTTGTAGGGAGACTTGTTGCACAATGATCCAGTCTCACTTGTTGGGTGGGACATTTGTAGGGAAACTTGTCGCACAATGATCCAGTCTCACTTGTTGGGTGGGACATTTGTAGGGAAACTTGTTGCACAATGATCCAGTCTCACTTGTCAGGTGGGACATTTGTAGGGAAACTTGTTGCACAATGATCCAGTCTCACTTGTCAGGTGGGACATTTGTAGGGAAACTTGTTGCACAATGATCCAGTCTCACTTGTCAGGTGGGACATTTGTAGGGAGACTTGTCGCACAATGATCCAGTCTCACTTGTCAGGTGGGACATATGTAGGGAGACTTGTCGCACAATGATCCAGTCTCACTTGTTGGGTGGGACATTTGTAGGGAGACTTGTCGCACAATGATCCAGTCTCACTTGTTGGGTGGGACATTTGTAGGGAGACTTGTCGCACAATGATCCAGTCTCACTTGTTGGGTGGGACATTTGTAGGGAGACTTGTCGCACAATGATCCAGTCTCACTTGTCAGGTGGGACATTTGTAGGGAGACTTGTCGCACAATGATCCAGTCTCACTTCTCGAGTGGGACATTTGTAGGGTGACTTGTTGTCTGATGATTCGGTTTCACTAACTGAGTCGGACATTCGTAGGGAAACTTGTTGGATGACAGCATGAATTAGAAAATGGTTCAGTAATTGCCGTGCGGAAAGAGTTTGTCGAGAGAGGAGAAAAGCAAGCGTTTTAAAATAGCTTTCATTGAGATTGTATCTAACCACCTCAAGCGTGACCCGTGACAGTGCATTTCCGTGAATATAGCAGGCCGTTCTGGACGGATGATTTTTAACGTTGAATGGTTCGAACACAGAAGCTCGAGACACGAATAGTGCAGTGAGGCCATGCATGAGAAGATTGAGTGTCACTGCCACAGAACCCACACTCGAGGTTACGCTCGCTTCGTTTGTCTTCTTTCACTTGTATTATACTAGTTCTCGAACACACGCCTTTCGTATCCCGCTGTCTGTCTTCAGAGGCCGTTGCCAAGGCTGTATTGCAAAATCAGACAACGCCTGCGCCCTGTGCGTCCCTGGATTCTCATGTCGTCAAGGACATTTCTGGAAGCCACAGTTACATCAAGGTTAGTATCACACTCAGAATTTGAACCCTAGCGTCACATCAGTGCTGCTGTATTGATTTGAAACACGACACAGATTAGCACAATTATTTATAAACTGCGAACGTTCTATCATTGGTGCCCACGCAGACTAGAGGAACTAACTTGATAAGACAGAACAACTGGTTCAGAGCTCAAAGACTAGAGGAACTAACTTATTAGGACAGAACAACTGGTTCAGAAGGAAGACGTGCAATAGGAAGACAACGATCCCTACTGGCAGACAATATCCATGGATGGACAGGGAGAAACCGGGATGACCACAGCACGAAGACGCAGCATAGATGGCATTGATGAATCACTACAGCTTACCTTCAGTGAGGAGATGACACTGAATGATTATGACAATATTGGAAAAATACAGCCAGCGCTGTGGGTCAGGGACAGCGCATGCGTCTCCCAACGACTCACCGAGTCCGTAGACCGCCATGTGTTGATTTCTATGGTATGTGCGTCGGTCGTTTATAATGCAGTGTTACACTACAGAACGTAAGCATGTCTAGTTTGCTTACTTGCTTGCGTTCGCTGGCTGTGAACTCCAGCGTGAAGTCCTGTATGTCGGATGAAGACATCCTATTGTCCAACATCAGTGTGATGTCATACAGGACTGAGGTTTGCGTGAGCATCCGTTGTCCCATGTCTGGCTTATTGGTGTGCAGACTGGTGGTTCCTCGCCGTTCAGGCAGATACTCTCCGACTTCGGAAGAACCAGCGATCCTACTACGTTAGCCAGGACCCCGAAGGGACCGGTTGCCCAGGACGCATGGCTAGGACGTGTAGTAGGTCTTGGCCAGTATAGAACTTGGCCGTGGTGCCTTGGAAACACCTCTGCGTCCCGCAATGCCTAGTAAATCACGAGAAGATAAACAAAAGTATAAGGCTAATTGCCACATCCTGTAAAGGA
>OY992881.1:3184049-3224049 GCA_963921405.1 Cepaea hortensis
TGGCGGGCCACAAGTGGCCCGCGGGCCGTCGATTGGGAACCTCTGCTTTAGACATTATTAAAAACAGTGGCTTCGAGCCATAAATTCTAGTGTCTGTCGACTAACTCTTTTGTAGGGATTTCTGCCTATTTTATTTGAAATGCCCTAACGGTCGGCGACAGTCATCAACATCATAATTATTAATTATCATCATTAATTAATTATCAACGACCGATGCCTCGTACCACTGAAAACAACGCAAAGCAATCTGTTTCGTAATCGACTTTACACCCTCGACTAGATATGTCGGGAATTGTGAAACGTGTTCACTGCCCATTAGCCACAGCTCCGGTAAAGAAGAAGAAGAAAGAAAGAAAGAAAGAAAGAAAGAAAGAAAGAAAGAAAGAAAGAAAGAAGACAGAATAAGAAGAAGAAGTGTCGCAATTTATCAAATATTCTCTTAACTGCTTCCTGGTGCTAACAGGTTGGTTGACTTCTATGCCCTAACTGTTGAATAACTGCATGCGGAGAAAACTAAACCTCTATAGAAATTCAAGCGACACCGTACAGTGAAGAGGCCGCTGAATTCCTGAAGGTGATTTATGAAAACAAGGGCCCTAACACTTTCCCAGGCTGTGGGATTTTTTCTTACGACCTGGTAGAACAATTTCCAAACTCGGTCACCAACACCGCGCCGGGTGCAGCCATTCATTGAGCGGTGACCGGTGATTGTTGCTGCAAGTATGCGGTAGTGTGCAGTGTGTACAACCTGTGGGTAGTCGTGTGCTGGTCGCCGTGTTACAGTTGACACTTGGCTTTCAGCTGTTGATTCGTGCGGATTATCTGCTGCTCAATTTCCGCTGATAAAACGTGTTTTTGTTCGTATCACAACAGTTGACTAACTTGTGCCCGTCCGACTTAGTCTTTTCAATTCTTTTGTCACTGAGGAAAACTCACAGCAAGGTCAGTTAACGGGTCTTTAGTAATGAATATTGTCCTATTTATTTTTATTAACCGTGTTTTCATTTTTCTATTAATAATTAATTACTAGACTTTGTTTTAACTACTTATATATATGTTCAATAACTGTCTGATTTCCTACGTCCGTGCAGTCTAACGGCATTAACGTCCGTGCATTAGTTTAACGTGACTGTGATAGTGGGGGTCGGTACATTAGTTTAACGTGGCTGTGATAGTGGGGGTCGGTGCATTAGTTTAACGTGACTGTGATAGTGGGGGTCGGTGCATTAGTTTAACGTGACTGTGATAGTGGGGGTCGGTGCATTAGTTTAACGTGACCGTGATAGTGGGGGTCGGTGCATTAGTTTAACGTGGCTGTGATAGTGGGGGTCGGTGCATTAGTTTAACGTGACTGTGATAGTGGGGGTCGGTGCATTACTTTAAGGTGACTGTGATAGTGGGGGTCGGTGCATTAGTTTAACGTGACTGTGATAGTCGGGGTCGGTGCATAGTTTAACGTGACTGTGATAGTGGGGGTCGGTGCATTACTTTAACGTGACTGTGATAGTGGGGGTCGGTGCATTAGTTTAATGTGGTTGTGATAGTGGGGGTCGGTGCATAGTTTAACGTGACTGTGATAGTGGGGGTCGGTGCATTACTTTAACGTGACTGTGATAGTGGGGGTCGGTGCATTAGTTTAACGTGACTGTGATAGTGGGGGTCGGTGCATTAGTTTAATGTGGCTGTGATAGTGGGGGTCGGTGCATAGTTTAACGTGACTGTGATAGTGGGGGTCGGTGCATTAGTTTAACATGGCTGTGATAGTGGGGGTCTGTGCATAGTTTAACGTGACTGTGATAGTGGGGGTCGGTGCATTACTTTAACGTGACTGTGATAGTGGGGGTCGGTGCATTAGTTTAACGTGACTGTGATAGTGGGGGTCGGTACATTAGTTTAACGTGACTGTGATAGTGGGGGTCGGTGCATTAGTTTAACGTGACTGTGATAGTGGGGGTCGGTGCATTAGTTTAACGTGACTGTGATAGTGGGGGTCGGTGCATTAGTTTAACATGGCTGTGATAGTGGGGGTCGGTGCATAGTTTAACGTGACTGTGATAGTGGGGGTCGGTGCATTACTTTAACGTGACTGATAGTGGGGGTCGGTGCATTAGTTTAACGTGACTGTGATAGTGGGGGTCGGTGCATTAGTTTAATGTGGCTGTGATAGTGGGGGTCGGTGCATAGTTTAACGTGACTGTGATAGTGGGGGTCGGTGCATTACTTTAACGTGACTGTGATAGTGGGGGTCGGTGCATAGTTTAACGTGACTGTGATAGTGGGGGTCGGTGCATAGTTTAACGTGACTGTAATAGTGGGGGTCGGTGCATAGTTTAACGTGACTGTGATAGTGGGGGTCGGTGCATTACTTTAACGTGACTGTGATAGTGGGGGTCGGTGCATAGTTTAACGTGACTGTGATAGTGGGGGTCGGTGCATAGTTTAACGTGACTGTGATAGTGGGGGTCGGTGCATAGTTTAACGTGACTGTGATAGTGGGGGTCGGTGCATATTTTAACGTGACTGTGATAGTGGGGGTCGGTGCATAGTTTAACGTGGCTGTGATAGTGGGGGTCGGTGCAGTAGTTTAATGTGACTATGATAGTGGGGCTGGGTCGTTTAGTTTAACGTAACTGTGATATAGGGGCGGAGGAAAAGGGGGGGGGGGGTTAGGTCGTTTAGTAGCAAGACGGCGTTTACATGCAAAGTGTTGTGGAACGTAACGATCACGGCAAGTAAACTATATAAAATGACACAAAGTAGTGCAGCATTTTCTCTTCATTGCTTTCATTTTTTCTTCCTTTTGTTCTTCTCGTCTTGTCGTCACCTTTTGATGTAGTCACAGATCTCCTTGACTATATGTTGTGTTTGTGAATGTGTTTGTTCGCTGATGAAGGCTAATCGCCGCAACGTCATGTTTGTGTCGTAAATCTGTTATGTAAAGCTGCACTACTTTGTGTAATTTTACATTGTTTACATTTTCACGGCTTTACCGCAGTTCCACACAATTTTATTCATTTTGATCATGGCAAGGCACGTAGAGCGCCCTGATCATCCACTGCACCTGTATTCGTCTCCAGTCGTCTTGACTTTTCCTGCCACTGGACTCAGATGGACTCAGGCGAGAGAATGAGGTCGACGAATTGCGCAACTCTTCCTCACTTTAATCCAATTCATCGCGCAAGTCATTCTTCATCCAACTATCAGCCATCTTAGAACTCATTGCTCCATACTTTCAACCCTACTGGATGAAATGAATGGTCATCATCATTCTTGATGGACAAACAACATAACAAACTGTGATTTGGGTGGGGGGGGTGGAGTGGGGTCGGTCGTTTAGTTTAACTTGACTGTGATAGTTGGAGTCAGTGCATTAGTTTAACGTGACTGTGATAGCCGAGTGAGGTTAGCCGTCCACCTCGCCAGTACATCAGTCTTGGTTCAAATCCGAGATAAGGAGACACAAGCATGAATCACCGATCAATAAATTGTGAACCAGCGACATCACAAATGCTGACCTCGGCTGTCGTACACACAACTGTTGGCTGTCGTACACACAACTGTTGGCTGTCGTACACACAACTGTTGGTTGTCGTACACACAACTGTTGACCTCGGCTGTCGTACACACAACTGTTGGCCTTGGCTGTCGTACACACAACTGTTGGCTGTCGTACACACAACTGTTGGCTGTCGTACACACAACTGTTGGCTGTCGTACACACAACTGTTGACCTCGGCTGTCGTACACACAACTGTTGGCCTTGGCTGTCGTACACACAACTGTTGGCTGTCGTACACACAACTGTTGGCTGTCGTACACACAACTGTTGGCCTTGCCTGTCGTACACACAACTGTTGGCCTCGGCTGTCGTACACACAATTGTTGGCTATCGTACACACAAATGTTGGCTGTCGTACACACAATTGTTGGCTGTGGTACACACAACTGTTGGCCTTGGCTGTCGTACACACAACTGTTGGCTGTCGTACACACAACTGTTGGCCTTGGCTGTCGTACACACAACTGTTGGCCTTGGCTGTCGTACACACAACTATTGGCTGTCGTACACACAATTGTTGGCCTAGGTAGTCGTACACACAACTGTTGGCTGTTGTACACACAACTGTTGGCTGTCGTACACACAATTGTTGGCCTCGGCTGTCGTACACACAACTGTTGGCTGTCGTACACACAACTGTTGGCTGTCGTACACACAATTGTTGGCCTCGGCTGTCGTACACACAACTGTTGGCTGTCGTACACACAATTGTTGGCCTCGGCTGTTGTACACACAACTGTTGGCTGTCGTACACACAATTGTTGGCCTCGGCTGTCGTACACACAACTGTTGGCCTCGGCTGTCGTACACACAACTGTTGGCCTAGGTAGTCGTACACACAATTGTTGGCTGTCGTACACACAAATGTTGGCTGTCGTACACACAATTGTTGGCCTCGGCTGTCGTACACACAACTGTTGGCTGTCGTACACACAATTGTTGGCCTCGGCTGTCGTACACACAACTGTTGGCCTCGGCTGTCGTACACACAACTGTTGGCCTCGGCTGTCGTACACACAACTGTTGGCCTAGGTAGTCGTACACACAATTGTTGGCTGTCGTACACACAAATGTTGGCTGTCGTACACACAATTGTTGGCCTCGGCTGTCGTACACACAACTGTTGGCTGTCGTACACACAATTGTTGGCCTCGGCTGTCGTACACACAATTGTTGGCCTCGGCTGTCGTACACACAACTGTTGGCCTCGGCTGTCGTACACACAACTGTTGGCCTAGGTAGTCGTACACACAATTGTTGGCTGTCGTACACACAAATGTTGGCTGTCGTACACACAATTGTTGGCCTCGGCTGTCGTACACACAATTGTTGGCCTCGGCTGTCGTACACACAATTGTTGGCCTCGGCTGTCGTACACACAACTGTTGGCCTCGGCTGTCGTACACACAACTGTTGGCCTAGGTAGTCGTACACACAATTGTTGGCTGTCGTACACACAATTGTTGGCCTCGGCTGTCGTACACACAACTGTTGGCTGTCGTACACACAATTGTTGGCCTCGGCTGTCGTACACACAACTGTTGGCTGTCGTACACACAATTGTTGGCCTCGGCTGTCGTACACACAACTGTTGGCTGTCGTACACACAATTGTTGGCCTCGGCTGTCGTACACACAACTGTTGGCCTCGGCTGTCGTACACACAACTGTTGGCCTCGGCTGTCGTACACACAACTGTTGGCCTAGGTATTCGTACACACAATTGTTGGCTGTCGTACACACAAATGTTGGCTGTCGTACACACAATTGTTGGCCTCGGCTGTCGTACACACAACTGTTGGCTGTCGTACACACAATTGTTGGCCTCGGCTGTCGTACACACAACTGTTGGCTGTCGTACACACAATTGTTGGCCTCGGCTGTCGTACACACAACTGTTGGCCTCGGCTGTCGTACACACAACTGTTGGCCTAGGTAGTCGTACACACAATTGTTGGCTGTCGTACACACAAATGTTGGCTGTCGTACACACAATTGTTGGCCTCGGCTGTCGTACACACAACTGTTGGCTGTCGTACACACAATTGTTGGCCTCGGCTGTCGTACACACAACTGTTGGCCTCGGCTGTCGTACACACAACTGTTGGCCTCGGCTGTCGTACACACAACTGTTGACTGTCGTACAACGAGTGTTATTGTTATGTGGGTCGGTGTCAACAACTCAATTGCGACAGGCATACAAGGATTCCCTTCTTTTGTACCACACGAAAATGACAACTCGTACGTTGTACAAAAGGATACATTTTATTTGGAGCTGATAGTACATGAGCTCCGCGAGCGGAATACCACATCGGTATTAAACATCATAGTATGTTATAAAGATGTAATGAGAAGATGATGTTGATGGTAATAACTAATGAAGCTAAGCTTAAGTCCTAACTATTGATACTATCCTTCTTAGCAACAAAGTATTCACAGCGGATATACAGTCCGTCGCCTACGCTATCAAGTCCAAGTCTGACGAATCTCTCGGTGGCGTGTTCAGCCCCGAGTAATTGACTCTCCGTGCATCCGCTGGTTTGCGTGCTTGGAGTTCCAGCACGCTGGTCACTTGGTTAGAGTAACCAGTGTTGCATGGTCACTTCTCGTGATGCGGGTTTCCCAGTCTCTTGGGTAACCCCAGCTCACGTATACTCAATGACCTCCTTGTTGACACGAGTGTGTCCAGTTAGAGAACTATTTATAGTTCTCACTCGTGCTTGTGTCCCTTCTGTCTGGTTTCCTAGATCGCTATGTTACTTTCCTCTTCTCTAGCTCTCTATATATTGTTCTTAGCTCTTAGCTCTTACGTAGCTCTTTGACAGTTGGTACCTACAATGTGGTCTTGAACCCTGAAGTTCATGGCCGTGTTGACGTCAGCTGCCAGTCGGCCCAGACAACGTGTCTATGTCCCAGTCTATGTCCCAGTCTATGCCCAGGAGGCTCGGTGGTCATGGGTTCGGATCATCATCGGGCCAGACATTTGAACTGGATCTTGGCTCTTAGGTCGACCCAGCCTACACCTGGTACCAGGACCCAGTCTACACCTGGTACCAGGACCCATCCTGCATCTGGTATCAGGACCCAGCCTACACCTGGTACGAGGTCGACCCAGCCTACACCTGGTATCAGGACATGTCCGGCGAGTGTCGGTGAGTCTGTACAAATATGGGACTAGCCACACGTCCTGGCGGTTGACTACTGACTGACTGTCGAGGCCCTTCGCACCACACGGCTTGGCAAATGGTGGTTGACTTATTGACTGTCGAGGCCCTTCGCACCACACGGCTTGGCAAATGGTGGTTGACTTATTGACTGTCGAGGCCCTTCGCACCACACGGCTTGGCAAATGGTGGTTGACTTATTGACTGTCGAGGCCCTTCGCACCACACGGCTTGGCAAATGGTGGTTGACTTATTGACTGTCGAGGCCCTTCGCACCACACGGCTTGGCAAATGGTGGTTGACTTATTGACTGTCGAGGCCCTTCGCACCACACGGCTTGGCAAATGGTGGTTGACTTATTGACTGTCGAGGCCCTTCGCACCACACGGCTTGGCAAATGGTGGTTGACTTATTGACTGTCGAGGCCCTTCGCACCACACGGCTTGGCAAATGGTGGTTGACTTATTGACTGTCGAGGCCCTTCGCACCACACGGCTTGGCAAATGGTGGTTGACTTATTGACTGTCGAGGCCCTTCGCACCACACGGCTTGGCAAATGGTGGTTGACTTATTGACTGTCGAGGCCCTTCGCACCACACGGCTTGGCAAATGGTGGTTGACTTATTGACTGTCGAGGCCCTTCGCACCACACGGCTTGGCAAATGGTGGTTGACTTATTGACTGTCGAGGCCCTTCGCACCACACGGCTTGGCAAATGGTGGTTGACTTATTGACTGTCGAGGCCCTTCGCACCACACGGCTTGGCAAATGGTGGTTGACTTATTGACTGTCGAGGCCCTTCGCACCACACGGCTTGGCAAATGGTGGTTGACTTATTGACTGTCGAGGCCCTTCGCACCACACGGCTTGGCAAATGGTGGTTGACTTATTGACTGTCGTGGCCCTTCGCACCACACGGCTTGGCAAATGGTGGTTGACTTATTGACTGTCGAGGCCCTTCGCACCACACGGCTTGGCAAATGGTGGTTGACTTATTGACTGTCGAGGCCCTTCGCACCACACGGCTTGGCAAATGGTGGTTGACTTATTGACTGTCGAGGCCCTTCGCACCACACGGCTTGGCAAATGGTGGTTGACTTATTGACTGTCGAGGCCCTTCGCACCACACGGCTTGGCAAATGGTGGTTGACTTATTGACTGTCGAGGCCCTTCGCACCACACGGCTTGGCAAATGGTGGTTGACTTATTGACTGTCGAGGCCCTTCGCACCACACGGCTTGGCAAATGGTGGTTGACTTATTGACTGTCGAGGTCCTTCGCACCACACGGCTTGGCAAATGGTGGTTGACTTATTGACTGTCGAGGCCCTTCGCACCACACGGCTTGGCAAATGGTGGTTGACTTATTGACTGTCGAGGCCCTTCGCACCACACGGCTTGGCAAATGGTGGTTGACTTATTGACTGTCGAGGCCCTTCGCACCACAAGGCTTGGCAAATGGTGGTTGACTTATTGACTGTCGAGGCCCTTCGCACCACACGGCTTGGCAAATGGTGGTTGACTTATTGACTGTCGAGGCCCTTCGCACCTCACGGCTTGGCAAATGGCGGTTGACTTATTGACTGTCGAGGCCCTTCGCACCACACGGCTTGGCAAATGGCGGTTGACTTATTGACTGTCGAGGTCCTTCGCACCACACGGCTTGGCAAATGGTGGTTGACTTATTGACTGTCGAGGCCCTTCGCACCACACGGCTTGGCAAATGGTGGTTGACTTATTGACTGTCGAGGCCCTTCGCACCACACGGCTTGGCAAATGGTGGTTGACTTATTGACTGTCGAGGCCCTTCGCACCACACGGCTTGGCAAATGGTGGTTGACTTATTGACTGTCGAGGCCCTTCGCACCACACGGCTTGGCAAATGGTGGTTGACTTATTGACTGTCGAGGCCCTTCGCACCACACGGCTTGGCAAATGGTGGTTGACTTATTGACTGTCGAGGCCCTTCGCACCACACGGCTTGGCAAATGGTGGTTGACTTATTGACTGTCGAGGCCCTTCGCACCTCACGGCTTGGCAAATGGTGGTTGACTTATTGACTGTCGAGGCCCTTCGCACCACACGGCTTGGCAAATGGTGGTTGACTTATTGACTGTCGAGGCCCTTCGCACCACACGGCTTGGCAAATGGTGGTTGACTTATTGACTGTCGAGGCCCTTCGCACCACACGGCTTGGCAAATGGTGGTTGACTTATTGACTGTCGAGGCCCTTCGCACCACACGGCTTGGCAAATGGTGGTTGACTTATTGACTGTCGAGGCCCTTCGCACCACACGGCTTGGCAAATGGTGGTTGACTTATTGACTGTCGAGGCCCTTCGCACCTCACGGCTTGGCAAATGGTGGTTGACTTATTGACTGTCGAGGCCCTTCGCACCACACGTCTTGGCAAATGGTGGTTGACTTATTGACTGTCGAGGCCCTTCGCACCACACGGCTTGGCAAATGGTGGTTGACTTATTGACTGTCGAGGCCCTTCGCACCACACGGCTTGGCAAATGGTGGTTGACTTATTGACTGTCGAGGCCCTTCGCACCTCACGGCTTGGCAAATGGTGGTTGACTTATTGACTGTCGAGGCCCTTCGCACCACACGGCTTGGCAAATGGTGGTTGACTTATTGACTGTCGAGGCCCTTCGCACCACACGGCTTGGCAAATGGTGGTTGACTTATTGACTGTCGAGGCCCTTCGCACCACACGGCTTGGCAAATGGTGGTTGACTTATTGACTGTCGAGGCCCTTCGCACCACACGGCTTGGCAAATGGTGGTTGACTTATTGACTGTCGAGGCCCTTCGCACCACACGGCTTGGCAAATGGTGGTTGACTTATTGACTGTCGAGGCCCTTCGCACCACACGGCTTGGCAAATGGTGGTTGACTTATTGACTGTCGAGGCCCTTCGCACCACACGGCTTGGCAAATGGTGGTTGACTTATTGACTGTCGAGGCCCTTCGCACCACACGGCTTGGCAAATGGTGGTTGACTTATTGACTGTCGAGGCCCTTCGCACCACACGGCTTGGCAAATGGTGGTTGACTTATTGACTGTCGAGGCCCTTCGCACCACACGGCTTGGCAAATGGTGGTTGACTTATTGACTGTCGAGGCCCTTCGCACCACACGGCTTGGCAAATGGTGGTTGACTTATTGACTGTCGAGGCCCTTCGCACCACACGGCTTGGCAAATGGTGGTTGACTTATTGACTGTCGAGGCCCTTCGCACCACACGGCTTGGCAAATGGTGGTTGGCTTATTGACTGTCGAGGCCCTTCGCACCACACGGCTTGGCAAATGGTGGTTGACTTATTGACTGTCGAGGCCCTTCGCACCACACGGCTTGGCAAATGGTGGTTGACTTATTGACTGTCGAGGCCCTTCGCACCACACGGCTTGGCAAATGGTGGTTGACTTATTGACTGTCGAGGCCCTTCGCACCACACGGCTTGGCAAATGGTGGTTGACTTATTGACTGTCGAGGCCCTTCGCACCACACGGCTTGGCAAATGGTGGTTGACTTATTGACTGTCGAGGCCCTTCGCACCACACGGCTTGGCAAATGGTGGTTGACTTATTGACTGTCGAGGCCCTTCGCACCACACGGCTTGGCAAATGGTGGTTGACTTATTGACTGTCGAGGCCCTTCGCACCTCACGGCTTGGCAAATGGTGGTTGACTTATTGACTGTCGAGGCCCTTCGCACCACACGGCTTGGCAAATGGTGGTTGACTTATTGACTGTCGAGGCCCTTCGCACCACACGGCTTGGCAAATGGTGGTTGACTTATTGACTGTCGAGGCCCTTCGCACCACACGGCTTGGCAAATGGTGGTTGACTTATTGACTGTCGAGGCCCTTCGCACCACACGGCTTGGCAAATGGTGGTTGACTTATTGACTGTCGAGGCCCTTCGCACCACACGGCTTGGCAAATGGTGGTTGACTTATTGACTGTCGAGGCCCTTCGCACCACACGGCTTGGCAAATGGTGGTTGACTTATTGACTGTCGAGGCCCTTCGCACCACACGGCTTGGCAAATGGTGGTTGACTTATTGACTGTCGAGGCCCTTCGCACCACACGGCTTGGCAAATGGTGGTTGACTTATTGACTGTCGAGGCCCTTCGCACCACACGGCTTGGCAAATGGTGGTTGACTTATTGACTGTCGAGGCCCTTCGCACCACACGGCTTGGCAAATGGTGGTTGACTTATTGACTGTCGAGGCCCTTCGCACCACACGGCTTGGCAAATGGTGGTTGACTTATTGACTGTCGAGGCCCTTCGCACCACACGGCTTGGCAAATGGTGGTTGACTTATTGACTGTCGAGGCCCTTCGCACCACACGGCTTGGCAAATGGTGGTTGACTTATTGACTGTCGAGGCCCTTCGCACCACACGGCTTGGCAAATGGTGGTTGACTTATTGACTGTCGAGGCCCTTCGCACCTCACGGCTTGGCAAATGGTGGTTGACTTATTGACTGTCGAGGCCCTTCGCACCACACGGCTTGGCAAATGGTGGTTGACTTATTGACTGTCGAGGCCCTTCGCACCTCACGGCTTGGCAAATGGTGGTTGACTTATTGACTGTCGAGGCCCTTCGCACCTCACGGCTTGGCAAATGGTGGTTGACTTATTGACTGTCGAGGCCCTTCGCACCTCACGGCTTGGCAAATGGTGGTTGACTTATTGACTGTCGAGGCCCTTCGCACCTCACGGCTTGGCAAATGGTGGTTGACTTATTGACTGTCGAGGCCCTTCGCACCTCACGGCTTGGCAAATGGTGGTTGACTTATTGACTGTCGAGGCCCTTCGCACCACACGGCTTGGCAAATGGTGGTTGACTTATTGACTGTCGAGGCCCTTCGCACCACACGGCTTGGCAAATGGTGGTTGACTTATTGACTGTCGAGGCCCTTCGCACCACACGGCTTGGCAAATGGTGGTTGACTTATTGACTGTCGAGGCCCTTCGCACCACACGGCTTGGCAAATGGTGGTTGACTTATTGACTGTCGAGGCCCTTCGCACCACACGGCTTGGCAAATGGTGGTTGACTTATTGACTGTCGAGGCCCTTCGCACCACACGGCTTGGCAAATGGTGGTTGACTTATTGACTGTCGAGGCCCTTCGCACCACACGGCTTGGCAAATGGTGGTTGACTTATTGACTGTCGAGGCCCTTCGCACCACACGGCTTGGCAAATGGTGGTTGACTTATTGACTGTCGAGGCCCTTCGCACCACACGGCTTGGCAAATGGTGGTTGACTTATTGACTGTCGAGGCCCTTCGCACCACACGGCTTGGCAAATGGTGGTTGACTTATTGACTGTCGAGGCCCTTCGCACCACACGGCTTGGCAAATGGTGGTTGACTTATTGACTGTCGAGGCCCTTCGCACCACACGGCTTGGCAAATGGTGGTTGACTTATTGACTGTCGAGGCCCTTCGCACCACACGGCTTGGCAAATGGTGGTTGACTTATTGACTGTCGAGGCCCTTCGCACCACACGGCTTGGCAAATGGTGGTTGACTTATTGACTGTCGAGGCCCTTCGCACCACACGGCTTGGCAAATGGTGGTTGACTTATTGACTGTCGAGGCCCTTCGCACCACACGGCTTGGCAAATGGTGGTTGACTTATTGACTGTCGAGGCCCTTCGCACCACACGGCTTGGCAAATGGTGGTTGACTTATTGACTGTCGAGGCCCTTCGCACCACACGGCTTGGCAAATGGTGGTTGACTTATTGACTGTCGAGGCCCTTCGCACCACACGGCTTGGCAAATGGTGGTTGACTTATTGACTGTCGAGGCCCTTCGCACCACACGGCTTGGCAAATGGTGGTTGACTTATTGACTGTCGAGGCCCTTCGCACCACACGGCTTGGCAAATGGTGGTTGACTTATTGACTGTCGAGGCCCTTCGCACCACACGGCTTGGCAAATGGTGGTTGACTTATTGACTGTCGAGGCCCTTCGCACCACACGGCTTGGCAAATGGTGGTTGACTTATTGACTGTCGAGGTCCTTCGCACCTCACGGCTTGGCAAATGGTGGTTGACTTATTGACTGTCGAGGCCTTTCGCACCACACGGCTTGGCAAATGGTGGTTGACTTATTGACTGTCGAGGTCCTTCGCACCACACGGCTTGGCAAATGGTGGTTGACTTATTGACTGTCGAGGCCCTTCGCACCACACGGCTTGGCAAATGGTGGTTGACTTATTGACTGTCGAGGCCCTTCGCACCACACGGCTTGGCAAATGGTGGTTGACTTATTGACTGTCGAGGCCCTTCGCACCACACGGCTTGGCAAATGGTGGTTGACTTATTGACTGTCGAGGCCCTTCGCACCACACGGCTTGGCAAATGGTGGTTGACTTATTGACTGTCGAGGTCCTTCGCACCACACGGCTTGGCAAATGGTGGTTGACTTATTGACTGTCGAGGCCCTTCGCACCACACGGCTTGGCAAATGGTGGTTGACTTATTGACTGTCGAGGCCCTTCGCACCACACGGCTTGGCAAATGGTGGTTGACTTATTGACTGTCGAGGTCCTTCGCACCACACGGCTTGGCAAATGGTGGTTGACTTATTGACTGTCGAGGCCCTTCGCACCACACGGCTTGGCAAATGGTGGTTGACTTATTGACTGTCGAGGCCCTTCGCACCACACGGCTTGGCAAATGGTGGTTGACTTATTGACTGTCGAGGCCCTTCGCACCACACGGCTTGGCAAATGGTGGTTGACTTATTGACTGTCGAGGCCCTTCGCACCACACGGCTTGGCAAATGGTGGTTGACTTATTGACTGTCGAGGCCCTTCGCACCACACGGCTTGGCAAATGGTGGTTGACTTATTGACTGTCGAGGCCCTTCGCACCACACGGCTTGGCAAATGGTGGTTGACTTATTGACTGTCGAGGTCCTTCGCACCACACGGCTTGGCAAATGGTGGTTGACTTATTGACTGTCGAGGCCCTTCGCACCACACGGCTTGGCAAATGGTGGTTGACTTATTGACTGTCGAGGCCCTTCGCACCACACGGCTTGGCAAATGGTGGTTGACTTATTGACTGTCGAGGTCCTTCGCACCACACGGCTTGGCAAATGGTGGTTGACTTATTGACTGTCGAGGCCCTTCGCACCACACGGCTTGGCAAATGGTGGTTGACTTATTGACTGTCGAGGCCCTTCGCACCACACGGCTTGGCAAATGGTGGTTGACTTATTGACTGTCGAGGTCCTTCGCACCACACGGCTTGGCAAATGGTGGTTGACTTATTGACTGTCGAGGCCCTTCGCACCACACGGCTTGGCAAATGGTGGTTGACTTATTGACTGTCGAGGCCCTTCGCACCACACGGCTTGGCAAATGGTGGTTGACTTATTGACTGTCGAGGCCCTTCGCACCACACGGCTTGGCAAATGGTGGTTGACTTATTGACTGTCGAGGTCCTTCGCACCACACGGCTTGGCAAATGGTGGTTGACTTATTGACTGTCGAGGCCCTTCGCACCACACGGCTTGGCAAATGGTGGTTGACTTATTGACTGTCGAGGCCCTTCGCACCACACGGCTTGGCAAATGGTGGTTGACTTATTGACTGTCGAGGTCCTTCGCACCACACGGCTTGGCAAATGGTGGTTGACTTATTGACTGTCGAGGCCCTTCGCACCACACGGCTTGGCAAATGGTGGTTGACTTATTGACTGTCGAGGCCCTTCGCACCACACGGCTTGGCAAATGGTGGTTGACTTATTGACTGTCGAGGCCCTTCGCACCACACGGCTTGGCAAATGGTGGTTGACTTATTGACTGTCGAGGCCCTTCGCACCACACGGCTTGGCAAATGGTGGTTGACTTATTGACTGTCGAGGCCCTTCGCACCACACGGCTTGGCAAATGGTGGTTGACTTATTGACTGTCGAGGCCCTTCGCACCACACGGCTTGGCAAATGGTGGTTGACTTATTGACCGTCGAGGTCCTTCGCACCACACGGCTTGGCAAATGGTGGTTGACTTATTGACCGTCGAGGTCCTTCGCACCACACGGCTTGGCAAATGGTGGTTGACTTATTGACCGTCGAGGTCCTTCGCACCACACGGCTTGGCAAATGGTGGTTGACTTATTGACTGTCGAGGCCCTTCGCACCACACGGCTTGGCAAATGGTGGTTGACTTATTGACTGTCGAGGTCCAGCAGGAGCTCGCTTCAGGCGGCCCAGTTTGTGTTATTTAATTATATAATCTGTATCATGTCTCCTGTCGTTTGTTTGTTTGTTTTCTTGGCTGTTGTTGTTGTTTTTTAATACTTGATTGTCTCCCATGACATCTCACTATATTGTTTCCCCACCACACAACGTTTTATCTCTCTCTCTCTCTCTCTCTCTCTCTCTTTCTCTCTCTCTCTCTCTCTCTCTCTCTCTCTCTCTCTCTCTCTCTCTCTGTGTGTCTAGGTGTGAGTGCGTTTGTTTGTGTGTTTACACAACGCTGGACGCCCATTAACACTCTATGAAGCCACTGGGTGGGTATGGGACGGAGGCGTCCCACTCTTGGTTCATCCAGCGTGAACCCTGACCTGCGACCCCCAAGTGTGTGGGGTACACCGTCCTGTGAGCCGACTACTGCTCACTACTGATCTGTGTGGAGACATCCGCCGTGAACAGTGTGACGTGTATATGTCCAGCTCTGAGAGTACCTGCATGGAATCACAGTGTGACGTGTATATGTCCAGCTCTGAGAGTACCTCCATGGAATCACAGTGTGACGTGTATATGTCCAGCTCTGAGAGCACCTCCATGGAATCACAGTGTGACATGTATATGTCCAGCTCTGAGAGCACCTCCATGGAATCACAGTTTGACGTGTATATGTCCAGCTCTGAGAGCACCTCCATGGAATCACAGTGTGACGTGTATATGTCCAGCTCTGAGAGTACCCACATGGAATCACAGTGTGACGTGTATATGTCCAGCTCTGAGAGCACCTCCATGGAATCACAGTGTGACGTGTATATGTCCAGCTCTGAGAGTACCCACATGGAATCACAGTGTGACGTGTATATGTCCAGCTCTGAGAGCACCTCCATGGAATCACAGTGTGACGTGTATATGTCCAGCTCTGAGAGCACCTCCATGGAATCACAGTGTGACGTGTATACGTCCAGCTCTGAGAGCACCTCCATGGAATCACAGTGTGACGTGTATATGTCCAGCTCTGAGAGCACCTCCATGGAATCACAGTGTGACGTGTATATGTCCAGCTCTGAGAGCACCTCCATGGAATCACAGTGTGACGTGTATATGTCCAGCTCTGAGAGCACCTCCATGGAATCACAGTGTGACGTGTATATGTCCAGCTCTGAGAGCACCTCCATGGAATCACAATCAATCGTGCACTGTCTGTGTGCCTCGGTTGTAGGAGATCTCCGGTTGTAATTACAAGCTTCGCTGTAACTGTACAAACAACCGAATTTATTCATTTGATGGGCCAGGTGTGTAACACGTCAGCACAAATGACGGCCAATAATCACGTGATCTGCCAGTGTTTACAACATACAACATAGATGAATGCCAGTGCGCTGTCCTCAGTGACAGCTTTAAAGGGTGCACTGACAGTAATAGACAAGTCAGTGGTGTCATACGGGTATCGAGTGCGTGTGTTTTATTGTGCTCCGGGTATAACCACAATCAGCGGAAGTCGTTTATATATATATACCAAAATACGATCGGGATACACTCAATCTCAACAACACTAAACAGTATGGAACCAGCCTCATCTGCGACAGACAGCGTAGTTCATGCCTCAGTAACCTTGATTAATTGACACACCCCAGAAACAGTGATGAGGAGTGAGCCAGTCTTAGTAACAATGATGAATGGACACGCCTCAGAAACAGTGATGAGAGGTGAACCAGTCTTAGTAACAATGATGAGACGTGATCGAGCCTCAGTAACAATGACGAATGGACACGCCTCAGAAACAGTGATGAGGAGTGAGCCACTCTTAGTAACAATAATGGATTTACACGCCTCAGAAACAATGATGAGGTGTGATCCAGCCTCAGCATCAATGACCTCTAATAACAATACAACGTAACACCCGGTCCATGGTTCGGGGTACTGCTTTGTCTTTGTTGTGAGAATCCCTGGGATAAGTCAGCCAATCAAGGGAACGTCACGTGATATGGGTGGAGCCCTTTCTTGCAGTCACTTTCTCACAAAGGTCACATATTTGTCTGGCTACTTCTCACAGAACTTATCGCTTGTGTGTTGTTATTGTTATTATTATTATTATTATTATTATTTATTATTATTATTATTTCCCCCCCCCCCTCCTCTTCTTCATCATCATCCCTTCTCCTACACCACCTTTCCTCCTCAATATCATATATTTCTTCTTCTTCCTCTTCCTCTGCTTCGTCTCATATCTTATTTCTGCTCCTTCTTTATCGCCTCCTCATTTCTCATATTCTACTTCCTAGCCAGCGTCAGCATCAGCTTCCACTTCTTCTTCTTCTTCTTCTTCTTCTTCTTCTTCTTCTTCTTCTTCTTCTTCTTCTTCTTCTTCTTCTTCTTCTTCTTCTTCTTCTTCTTCTTCTTCTTCTGCTTCTTCTTCTTCTTTCTTCTCACATACGCTGACACTTACAACAAAAGCACAACAGAACAGACAACAATAGCACACAAATGTCTTCATACGATCACGCCATACACCCAACGATCGTGCATCCACAACTGACGTACTTAAAACAAACAATGCGCGACCAGATAACAACAATGTAAACACGTAATCAGCATTTGTGTTGGCTGGTTGTGTGTCAAAGTTTTACAATATTAATGTTTGTAAAGGTTACCGTCATAACTGTCTGTAAATGTTTGTTAGTGTGTTTGTAATTGTGAGTGAGAATGTATATATATATATGCGGCCGGTCTCCCAGGCCTAGCGGTTAACGTCTTTCTCCGTAATCCCGTATATCAACGTGAGTAACGTAACCTGTGCGAGAATCAGTAGCGGTTCTCGCCGCGTTGGTAACTTACGGGGTATATGAGCCGGTCGCTCAGAAAGCAGTGGCAAACTACAGAGCGTAATCTTGCCAAGAAATCAACAATCAGCTGAAAAATGCTGATGTTGACAGCGATGTCCTGTAAAGGATACGCGAACCAAAAAAAATGTATATGCGAGGGAGTGTGTATGTGTGTGTGTTATTGCCACTGCGCGATAGATGTTGTCTGGGGTGTATTTGTGGAGTCCGTTAGGTTACTTCAACCTCTCTCCACACGGCTATACTAGAGGTTAGTTTATAAGTAATTGTCACCGTGACTATTGTCTTCGGCTTGCTTGTATTTGCCGGACACAGATACTTGTATTTAGTAGTCATTGACTATATCAGGACCGTACCTTAGAATCACTGAGTGCCTTAGCAGGTTACATATTAATATTCAACATTCACTTTCTCCACTGTCGTACTAAGGATCACAGACTAAGACTTCACTCTATTAACACAACCAAGACTCGGTATGATTTTCTCTTATATATTGTCACCACAAAGTTTCACATCGGTTCAACATATCTGTACATTTACACAATTCATCGTATCATACGATCACTTATAACCACTTGTATACAAGCTCGTAAGAAAGGTAACTAAAATCTATACATATTATGGTGTGTGACTAAAAGACTAAAGCGAGCCTGGCCAGGTCCAGCCTCGACCACGGTCACACACCGACTGGTGTTCAAGGACAGGCTTTGCTTGCCGCTCAGCGAATCCGGCACTTTTCAAGCTCAGTGAAAAATGCCCAGAACTGAGTCACCTTTCACTGTCCAGTACGTGACTAGAGTTTCCCTCTCAATGATGCCGTGACTGCTGAACTGAGTCACCTTTCACGGTCCAGTACGTGACTAGAGTTTCCCTCTCAATGATGCCGTGACTGCTGAACTGTGTCACCTGTCACGGTCCAGTACGTGACTAGAGTTTCCCTCTCAATGATGCCGTGACTGCTGAACTGAGTCACCTTTCACAGTCCAGTACGTGACTAGAGTTTCCCTATCAATGATGCCGTGACTGCTGAACTGAGTCACCTTTCACGGTCCAGTACGTGACCAGAGTTTCCCTCTCAATGATGCCGTGACTGCTGAACTGAGTCACCTTTCACGGTCCAGTGCGTGACTAGAGTTTCCCTCTCAATGATGCCATGACTGCTGAACTGAGTCACCTTTCACGGTCCAGTACGTGACCAGAGTTTCCCTCTCAATGATGCCGTGACTGCTGAACTGAGTCACCTGTCACGGTCCAGTACGTGACTATAGTTTCCCTCTCAATGATGCCGTGACTGCTGAACTGAGTCACCTTTCACGGTCCAGTACGTGACCAGAGTTTCCCTCTCAACGATGCCGTGACTGCTGAACTGAGTCACCTTTCACAGTCCAGTACGTGACTAGAGTTTCCCTCTCAATGATGCCGTGACTGCTGAACTGAGTCACCTGTCACGGTCCAGTACGTGACTAGAGTTTCCCTCTCAATGATGCCGTGACTGCTGAACTGAGTCACCTGTCACGGTCCAGTACGTGACTAGAGTTTCCCTCTCAATGATGCCGTGACTGCTGAACTGAGTCACCTTTCACAGTCCAGTACGTGACTAGAGTTTCCCTCTCAATGATGCCGTGACTGCTGAACTGAGTCACCTTTCACGGTCCAGTACGTGACCAGAGTTTCCCTCTCAATGATGCCGTGACTGCTGAACTGAGTCATCTTTCACGGTCCAGTACGTGACTAGAGTTTCCCTCTCAATGATGCCGTGACTGCTGAACTGAGTCACCTTTCACGGTCCAGTACGTGACTAGAGTTTCCCTCTCAATGATGCCGTGACTAGTGAACTGGGTCGCCTGTCACTGTCCAGTACGTGACCAGAGTTTCCCTCTCAATGATGCCGTGACTGCTGAACTGAGTCACCTTTCACGGTCAAGTACGTGACTAGAGTTTCCCTCTCAATGATGCCGTGACTAGTGAACTGGGTCACCTTTCACGGTCCAGTACGTTACTAGAGTTTCCCTCTCAATGATGCCGTGACTAGTGAACTGGGTCACCTGTCACGGTCCAGTACGTGACCAGAGTTTCCCTCTCAATGATGCCGTGACTGCTGAACTGAGTCACCTTTCACGGTCCAGTACGTGACTAGAGTTTCCCTCTCAATTATGCCGTGACTAGAGTTTCCCTCTCAATTATGCCGTGACTGCTGAACTGAGTCACCTTTCACGGTCCAGTACGTGACTAGAGTTTCCCTCTCAATGATGCCGTGACTAGAGTTTCCCTCTCAATGATGCCGTGACTAGAGTTTCCCTCTCAATGATGCCGTGACTAGAGTTTCCCTCTCAATGATGCCGTGACTAGAGTTTCCCTCTCAATGATGCCGTGACTAGAGTTTCCCTCTCAATGATGCCGTGACTAGAGTTTCCCTCTCAATGATGCCGTGACTAGAGTTTCCCTCTCAATGATTTCGTGACTAGAGTTTCCCTCTCAATGATGCTGTGACTAGAGTTTCCCTCTCAATGATGTCGTGACTAGAGTTTCCCTCTCAATGATGCCGTGACTAGAGTTTCCCTCTCAATGATGTCGTGACTAGAGTTTCCCTCTCAATGATGCCGTGGCTAGAGTTTCCCTCTCAATGATGCCGTGACTCGTGACTAGAGTTTTCCTCTCCATGATGCCGTGACTGCTGAACTGAGTCACCTTTCACGGTCCAGTGCGTGACTAGAGTTTCCCTCTCAATGATGCCGTTACTAGAGTTTCCCTCTCAATGATGCCGTGACTGCTGAACTGAGTCACCTTTCACGGTCCAGTACGTGACTAGAGTTTCCCTCTCAATGATGCCGTGACTAGAGTTTCCCTCTCAATGATGCCGTGACTAGAGTTTCCCTCTCAATGATGCCGTGACTAGAGTTTCCCTCTCAATGATGCCGTGACTAGAGTTTCCCTCTCAATGATGCCGTGACTAGAGTTTCCCTCTCAATGATGCCGTGACTAGAGTTTCCCTCTCAATGATGCCGTGACTAGAGTTTCCCTCTCAATGATGCCGTGACTAGAGTTTCCCTCTCAATGATGCCGTGACTGCTGAACTGGGTCATGGCAACTAGTGCGTGGATGCATAACTGTGAGAGTTTATGTAAATAAGGTATGTTTGTGTAAATAATGTATGTTTGAATGTGTGTATGAAGGTATGTTTGTGTAAATAATGTATGTTTGTGTAAATAATGTATGTTTGAATGTGTGTATGAAGGTATGTTTGTGTAAATAATGTATGTTTGTGTAAATAATGTATGTTTGAATGTGTGTATGAAGGTATGTTTGTGTAAATAATGTATGTTTGTGTAAATAATGTATGTTTGAATGTGTGTATGAAGGTATGTTTGTGTAAATAATGTATGTTTGAATGTGTGTATGAAGGTATGTTTATGTAAATAATGTATGTTTGAATGTGTGTATGAAGGTATGTTTGTGTAAATAATGTATGTTTGTGTAAATAATGTATGTTTGAATGTGTGTATGAAGGTATGTTTGTGTAAATAATGTATGTTTGAATGTGTGTATGAAGGTATGTTTGTGTAAATAATGTATGTTTGTGTAAATAATGTATGTTTGAATGTGTGTATGAAGGTATGTTTGTGTAAATAATGTATGTTTGAATGTGTGTATGAAGGTATGTTTATGTAAATAATGTATGTTTGAATGTGTGTATGAAGGTATGTTTGTGTAAATAATGTATGTTTGTGTAAATAATGTATGTTTGAATGTGTGTATGAAGGTATGTTTGTGTAAATAATGTATGTTTGTGTAAATAATGTATGTTTGAATGTGTGTATGAAGGTATGTTTGTGTAAATAATGTATGTTTGAATGTGTGTATGAATGTATGTTTGTGTAAATAATGTATGTTTGAATGTGTGTATGAAGGTATGTTTATGTAAATAATGCATGTTTGAATGTGTGTATGAAGGTATGTTTGGGTTTATGTCTGTCTGTCTGTCTGTCTGTCTGTCTCTGTCTGTCTGTCTGTTTGTCTGTCTGTCTGTCTCTGTGTGTGTGTGTGCGTGTGCGTCTTCTGTTTGTCTGTTTGTTTGCCTGTCTGTCTGTCTCTGTCTGTCTGTCTGTCTGTCTGTTTGTCTGTCTGTCTGTCTGTGTGTGTGTGTGTGTGCGTGTGCGTCTTCTGTTTGTCTGTTTGTCTGCCTGTCTGCCTGCCTCATTACTTGGTAATATGCATTGTTTTTGTACACACCTTTCATTTGACAATGTAGTTTTTTTTTTACATAGGTGAATGTAACATGCACATTATATCATAGTTGTCCGACAAATTAGTGGTTAGAAGGGTCGAATGTAAGACGGGCCTGTGTGCCCAATTTGTAACCCTTTGAAAATGTTCTTTCATTCCTTCGTTCCATTCTCTTCCCTTCCCCCCCCCCTCTTCCTCCACCTCCTCTTCCTCCTCGTCCTCCTCTTCCTCCTCTTCCTCATCCTTCTTCTTCCTCATCCTTCTTCTTCTGCTGCTGTTACTGCATTTTATCTCCCGAACGGTGGACCTCATCTAGCATGCGTCAAACCATATTTTATTGTTCCCTACAGATCTCCCCGTGTCTACCCCATAATCTACAGTCTCCTACAGCTCTCCCCGTGTCTACCCCATAGTCTAAGTCTCCTACAGATCTCCCCGTGTTCATCCCATAGTCTACAGTCTCCTACAGCTCTCCCCGTGTGTATAGTATCCATCTCCCCAGGAATGCTAACCTGATTATAAAACGTACGCTAAAGTCGGATGTGTTGGCCTAAGGGTTTTGGCCCAAGGGGGCATAACGAGACACGCCGCAGTTACGTCTAAAAAAACACTCCGGATGAACACAGAAGAAGAAGAAGAAGACGAAGAAGAAGAAGAAGAAGAAGAAGAAGAAGAAGAAGAAGAAGAAGAAGAAGAAGAAGAAGAAGAAGAAGAAGAAGAAGAAGAAGTATATATCTCTCTAATTCTCTAACTATTTCCGTTACCCAGCGGGTTCCAGAGAACGAACTGTCTAGAACACTTAACACATGTATCTCCGTGTGTGTTCCATCCAGAGCCAGCCTTCTTTCCTCACCTCTTCAGTGGCTGGAATTAGGTAACGTTGGTCTTGAACGAGGATTTTATACACCGGTCAGTTGATCTTCAATGGGGTTATCAGTTATAAATTGGGGTATCTTCATTGCACTCCGGACAGGTCCATAGGTGCTCAGATCCTCCCCCCAGCATAAGCATCAGCGTCCGGTGGCTAATAGTGCCAGTTCTGTGTTGGTTGACGAGTCGCTTTGTTTTCCCGATGTACCTCTCGCGTCTGGCTGTGCCGATTCTTACTCCCAAGTCTTTCATCATGGACAGCGCCCTATCAGATCAGCCGGGGGTTGATGGCAACGTCCTGCAAAGGATAGGCACAACTCGTAGCGGGCTGGCTGGCAGAACGGAACGACCATGGTCGTCGCTGGCAGAACGGGAAGGAGTTGTGCATGAGCACGGTTCTGCCAGGGTTGGCCACAGGAGGGAAACACACGTATTCACCCGAGCACACAGGCCCGCACATTATGTGATCCTATTACTGCACATGCCCACAGCCTGTTGCTGCCGCTGGGCTTCTCGCCACCAGAATCCTCCAGTTGTTGCTGGCCAACGGCCGAGTTGATACTACTACTATACGTGGAATTACTGTTTCCCGTTTCGTCGTCGTCTGTCAAGTTTTTGTCCATTTTTACAGTCCGCTTCTTTGTGATTCACAGGTTTACCGTTTGGGGGAGCTGAGTGGCCTCTAGGTATGGTGTCCGTCTCGAGTGCTGGAGGTCCCGTGTTCAAGCCCCGGTGAGGACCGGGATTTTTTCACGTGGACTTCCAGTAATAAAATTTCCCCTGGTCTCTGGGTAGTGAGATCGGACGCCCGTGTGTATTGTTGTGCACGTAAAAAATCCCTTGGCAGTTGGAAATCGAAAAAGAGTAGCCTAACGGCGCTGCCCGGGCAAAATTTCAGTTAAAAATCTACCCAAAGTATTTCAGGATTCTCGCTACGGACTTCGTGCACTGAGCTGAGCTTCTCCGGACTCAGGCTTCAGTTAGGAGTAGAACAGAGCACTTATGGGTTGCACTCGTGTGCCGTGATGTTGATCCGTCGACTAAACTTATTTAAGGGTCCCAACGGTCCCGTTTGATTGTGTGTTATTCTACGTCGCCGCTTTCTTGGAATCATACACGCGGACTCCGTGACACATGTGTCCAGTCCACAACAAAGGTACAGATGAGTCATCATCATCATCGTTTTCCACTGTATCCGTCAAGCGTCGTCGGGAGGAATAATTGGCGCCCCAGCGCCCAATAGGTGGCACTGGATAGTGTCATTCCCGTGATTCTACACTATCTTTGATGTCCTCATTTCATTTTCTTCTTTGGCGTCCTCATGCTCCTATAGCAGATCGTCTTTGATGTAAGGACAATGCTGGTAGTTGATGGTGTTGCATTCTAACGAGATGGCCAAACCATTTGATCTTCTGTTGTTCAATGTATGTAGCGCAAGGTGTTGGTTCCTATGTCTGATAACATCATTTATTACTCGGTCTGGGATAGTTCAGTTGGCAGCTCTGTCCAAGCATATCATGTGTGTGTGTGTGGTTTACGTGCTGACAAAGGCTTTATCACATGTGATCATCTTCTAGTAAAGTCGACCGTTTAGTTCTCGGTGTTTGGTGATTCATTCATTCCACTATCAGTGGCTGGTGATCAATAGTGCAAACAACACAGCCTTGTAAACGGGCATTCCACAAACCACACGGCCATCAATTAGCCGCATTTTTTATCTCCCAGCCACGGGGGCCAACTCCCTTCAGGGACAGCCTCTATGGCAAATGGTCCGACTCCTGGGCCAGATAATGGCGGGTCAACAAGAGAGGCCAGCAGACGGAGGGAGAAACAAACGGACGGAATTGTTTGTTGACCCGGGGATGTGTTTGTGTTCTGTTTGATTGTCTCCATGTCCGCTCGTTCACAATGTTCCGTGTTATGTTTGTGCTTTGTTCTCTCGTGTCATTAACTGAGTTGTAACGGTCTCGCTGTGCGCGGAAGTCTATTGTTAAGTCATGTCAGATCACTCATTTAATTATCATGGCATATTAGGCCGACCGGTGTGAATGATCATGTTTCTTTCCGCTGAATTATCGTTTTATTGTCATATTTAGCAATTCATGTGCCGACACTTTTCTTTTGATGGTGCCAAACCTCCCAAAAATATTATTCCTTCTGTCTCTCTTTATGTCTGAATCTGTCTGTCTGTCAGTCAGTCAGTCGATTGATCTGTCTGTCTGTCTGTCTGTCTGTCTGTCTGTCTGTCTGTCGGTTGATCTGTCTGTCTGTCTGTCTATCTGCCCGTCGGTCTGCCAGTCAGTCAGTCAGGCTTTCTGTCTGTCTGTCTGTCTGTCTGCTGTCTGTCTGTCTGTCTGTCTGTCAGCATGCCTGGCTCACTCCCTGTGTGCCTTTTGCCAGGCTGTCTGTGTGTGTGTGTGTGTGTGTCTGTCTGTCTGTCTGTCTGTCTCTGTGTCTGTGTTTTTCTACCTGGCTATCTGTGCGTATGTCTGCCAATCTGTGTGTGTGTATCTGTCTGTTGCACCTCACTTTGCTTGCAGTTAAGCATCCAGCTGTTACCAGTGACATGTCCCAGAATTCATGTGGCGACCAGGCACGTCTGCCTGTAGTATTGTAATGCATGTAGCAGATTCCTGGTGTCTTCACGTCGGCATTGCTGACCTTGTGTCTGTGGTCTTGTAACATTCACACACTGCCATGGCTTCGCGAACATGTCTCCCTGGCCACTGACTGCCCACGATGCACAGCCATATATTCAAATGTCTTCTGTCCAGCACTTCACAATGTTGTGTTCTCCAGCTTCTGATGACGCGGACTTATTGCCAATTCCGCTTGTCCTATTCTGCTCTTTATTTATGTGTTATATTGTTATCTGTTCTTGTCTATGTAGGTCAATAATGAAATGATTGACTTGTCCCAGATTAGTGCCAGATGATACACGCAGGCGGGGTCAGTTTCTTTGGTATGTTCACGACTTCTGTGTTTTGTCTATCTACGTGTCATTCATTGTTTGTGGGTTCTGTGTTCTCTCTGTCTACTCGTCATTCCTTGTTTGTGGGTTCCGTGGGACGCCGTGGCTGAGGAGTCAGGTTGCTCGCCTTCTACCACAGGACAGGGCATGTGTCCAAGATTCTAGCACAGGGAAGGGCATGTGTCCAAGATTCTAGCACAGGGCAGGGCATGTGTCCAAGATTCTAGCACAGGGCAGGGCATGTGTCCAAGATTCTAGCACAGGGCAGGGCATGTGTCCAAGATTCTAGCACAGGGAAGGGCATGTGTCCAAAAAAGAAAATAATTATAAAATCAGTCAGAAAGTCACCAAAACCTGCTCAAGATGACTACCACATTATGGACAGACCAGAACAAGTCATTATTCTGCGCCTCAGAAAGGGCACAATAGATTACGCAACCACATGTATACAAAATTCAAGATTGGTGAAACAGCCATGTGTACATGTGGATTGGCGTCGCAGACAGCAGAGCACATACTCCAAGACTGCCCAAAATATAACATATCTAGGCAAACCTTCTGGCCTAGAGAGACGACAGTGGAAGATAAACTCTATGGACGCTGTGTGCACTGAAAAAGACAGTTCAATTCATACAAGAGATAGCATTGCAGTTATAGACATATTTCAAGCGAACGAAAGAAGAAGTAGAAGAGGAATTCTAATGAAGGCACACATAAAGGTGTAACTGTTTTCAACGGGAAAAGAACTGGACAAGTTGCTGTCTTTAGACACGATTGGACACAATAGACTCAACAGCCACATGTATACAAAGCTACATGTATATCACAACGCTATATGTTGGTCACACACCATTGCGTACACGAGGAAGGAAAATCACCTGACACAGAATAACACACATTACAACACTCTACCAGACAAGTAGATGAAACAACTCTCGATGTGAAACTCGACGAAAAACTGTTGAACATACACTACAACGCTATTCCATACACAGCCCACAAAAGTCTAGTCTCTAGCCCAGTGATTCTCAACCGGTGGGGAATCACCCCGCCCCCCCCCCCAGGAGTTGAATTTTAGGGTTTCGGGGGGGGGGGGGAATTAAGATTATTTCAAGATCGCGTTAATACAAGAACAGGTTACTTGATACTGTTTTTCCCTCCAAACTTTACTGTTCTGTACTTCTCGCCATTCTGAAATTCGTTTTATAACGTAAGTAAACCCGCAAATAACGTTTTTTGTAGACATCTAGCTTTGTTCTAGTATGTGTTACTAAATTTAGCTTCCATTTTTACGTATACTGTGTAAGGGAGGGGGATTTAAAGGGAGGAAATACGAAGGGGTTGGGGTGATGGGGGGGGGGGTTGGAATGACATTCTGAGCATATGGTGAAGGGGTGCACGGGCCAAAAAAGGTTTAGAACCACTGCTCTAGCCAGATGATTGCAAGATCTGCAGACGGGTGTAGGTAGGAGAGGCAAATATAGTAGCTCTCGCTAGAATGGGTCATTGTATATACTTCTAATACATATATAACTGGCCGTCTCCTAGAACCCCACCCCCAGGGACAAGACACCCCGATCCGGCTCGAACCCCGATAGCTGAAGCCAGAGGTCAGGTGTAAAGCGAGGCACCAGGCTTGTCCGACCACTCACCTCCACTCCCCCTCCCAACTCCCTGCAGACATGTACGTAATCAATACAGGGAGGTTACACAGAGATAAGCGAATCTGCAACACCACGATCACAACACACATTGATGATACACAGTTGGGATTAAGCTGGCCAGAAGGACATCGTGACACAGCCGTCCTTGTGGATACACGAGACTTTAACGGTTGACAGAACATCCTACAATCTCACATTTCAATTTGAACACACTGTCCTCACCCACCTAAGACAGAACATCCTATAATTTCACATTTCACATCTCACATGTGAGACACAACGAGGATATAAGTGTCTCATACAGTGAACGAACGAACGAACGAACTAACTTTATTTTAAAAGGGTAACAAATTGGGCACGCAGGCCCGTCTTACATTCGGCCCTTTCGATCACTCATCTTTCATTCATCAAATGTGCATGTTACATTTACATAGGCCAAAACAAAATTGTCAAATGGATTTTGTAAGCATAAACAATGCATATTACGCATGGTACATTCACATGGGGAAAAAAACATTGTCAAATGAAAGTTGTAAACATAAACAGTGCATATTGCAATGTTGTGAGACACATCCCCATCCACCCTCACACTCCGCAGCCACCCACACATCCCTCAGCCACCCACACATCCCCCACCCACCACACCCCACCCACTCATACATACCTCCACGCACCCACACAGACTCAGGCAAACATACATGCCGCCACCCACCCACTGAACCCCCACCCACATACATTTCCCCATCCACACATACATCTCCCCACCCATCCCATAACCGACACGCACACACCCACCCACATATTCTCCACCACCCACCCACACACCCGCAACCACCCAGCAAAACACACATCATAAAACCACACACACATACCCCCGTCAACCCATACATCCCGTACCAATCCACACATACATCCCGCACCCTCACAATTTTCCCCACCCACACACACACATCAGCCAACCTACACCCACTCACCCACCAAATATCCGTCACCTCTCAGCTACACATCCCCCGCCTATACACACATCCCCACCCACAAACACATCTCCCCACCTGCCCACACATATCCCCCACCCGTAAACACACAAAAATACACACCTCCCACCCACACAACCCCACCACCCACATATACCTCACCCACACACATCCGACGCTCACACACATCTTCCCACAAACGCACACATCCCCCAACCATACACTCATCTCTCACACAGATCCACCCACTCACGTACTCATCCATCAACCACTCACACCCACACATAACCCAGCCGCCCATCAACACATGCATCTCTCAGCTACCCTCCCACCCACACACACCCCAACCACCCAGCCAAACACATATCCCCCATCCTTACGTACATCCATCATCCACCTGCACATCCCACACCTCCCCCACCTCTCACACATCTCCCCTCTCACACAAAACTCCACCCATAAACACATTCCCCCCCCCCACACACACACATCCCCCACATGCATTCCTCATACACATTCCCGCCCACACATCTCTCACCCACACACACATCTCCCACCCACCCACACATCCCCCATCTACATACATCCTCACCACCCACACATACATCCTCCACGCACTCACATTTACCCCATCCACACTCACACACTCCCACCCACACAGACATATCCCATTCACAGACACCCCCCACACTCATCCCCACACCCATTACACACCCATCCCCCAACACACACAATCTCCTACACACCCATTCACCCGCCCAAATACACATTCCCTACCCACACCCCCATCCCCACCAACACCCACATACTTCCAATAATCCTCCCAAATATCCCCCCCCCCCACACACACACATCCCTCACACACACATACATCCCCCACCGACTACACATCCCTTCACCCATCCATACATCACCCATCAACCCATACACATCCCCCACACACAACCCCTCCACACATACATTCCCCACACCCCCACACACATCCCTCATATACACACCCACACAAACATCCTCACATCTACACACATACATGATCACTGAAACTAATAAGAACAAACTCCCACACTTTACACACAGTTGAGACACTGATGATTGTCGTGAGCATTCTTGCAAAAATTGTAAGAAGTGGAGAAAAAATTGTACATATACATTGTGTAGCATAAAAATTAGTCATACAATTCAACTCTCTCTCTCTCTTTTCTCTCTCTCTCTCTCTCTCTCTCTCTCTCTCTCTCTCTCTCTCTCTCTCTTCTTTTCTCTCTCTCTCTCTCTCTCTCTCTCTCTCTCTCTCTCTCTCACTCACTCACTAACTCTCTCATTCACATCACAGTAATGTTATATTATACATGATAAAATCAAGTGGCATACAAAATGATAATATGAAAGATGAGAATACACCCACAAAAATATGGAATGGCATGTTACAGGACAATCAAGTGGCATACAGAATGATACCTCGTAATATGAAAGATGAGAATGCATAAAAAAATATGCACACAACGAGGATATGATTGTCTCATACTCTGAGACACAACGAGGATATAAGTTTCTCATACATTGAGACACAACGAGGATATAAGTGTCTCATACAGTGAGACACAACGAGGATATAGCTGCCTCATACAGTGAGACACAACGAGGATATAAGTTTCTCATACAGTGAGACACAACGAGGATATAACTGTCTTATACAGTGAGATACAACAAGGATATAACTGTCTCATACAATGAGACACAACGAGGATATAACTGTCCCATACAGTGAGACACAACGAAGATAAAACTGTCTCATACAGTGAGACACAACGAAGATATAACTGTCTCATACAGTGAGACACAACCAGGATATAACTGTCCCATACAGTGAGACACAACGAAGATATAACTGTCTCATACAGTAACGCACAACGAGGATATAACTGCCTCATACAGTGAGACACAACGAGGATATAAGTTTCTCATACACTGAGACACAACGAGGATATAACTGTCTTATACAGTGAGATACAACAAGGATATAACTGTCTCATACAATGAGACACAACGAGGATATAACTGTCCCATACAGTGAGACACAACGAAGATATAACTGTCTCATACAGTAACGCATATCGAGGATATAACTGTCTCATACAGTAAGGCACAACGAGGATATAACTGTCTCATTCAGTGAGACACAAAGAGATTCCCCCTCCCGCCCCGCCCCCGTGATACCTGTGTTACGGAAACAACCCAACAACAACCACGACACTCGTGAGAGCAAGGACAGACCACCATTGTTCACCGCATGACGTGAAATAACAAACTGAATAAATTGAATAAACACATGCACAAGTTTGCGTCTGTCTGCTCCATGGCCATGCACGTGTGAGGCAGTAAACTGGTGAACATGTACAGGGCTAGGAAGAAGAAAAGAAAAAGGGGTAGTAGTAGTAGTAGTAGTAGTAGTAGTAGTAGTAGTAGTAGTAGTAGTAGTAGTAGTAGTAGTATTAATAGTAGAGTAGTAACAGTAGCAGTAGCAGCAGCAGTAGTGTCTGTAATCTGGAATTATAAATCATAAACTTTAAATAAACCGAGAGCTCTCCAAACGACGGACTGGCAATCTAGAGCTGCTCTGTTACGTAGTCATTCTCCAGGTGGCGACATCATGGGTGTGTCCGACCAGGACATACTGTGGGTGTGAAAGGCGATACAGGGGATATCAACCCAGTGACACAATGGGGGGGGGGTGTCCGGGCAGGGCGAACTGTGGCTGTTAAAGCGGCGACACAATGGGGGTATTAAGCTGTGACACAATGGGGTATCTAACTTCTCACAGATTACAGGCACCAGGACAATGTGGATACCAGGGAAGCGCTGAGGCCATGAAAACAACAAGGTGCTAAGGTACTGATTGAGATTGGCTCTTGTAGAGGGCAATGGAACAGAAGTAGGAACTTCTTCACCTCCTCCTTCTTGGCGGTCAGACCTGACAGTTCAAGTCTCCACTAAAGCAGTTATTAGAGTCCACGTCCCGACACCCTGTACACCTATTTGTGGTACAAAGCTGGCCTTCTGCCTGTATCACTGTACACCTATTTGTGGTACAAAGCTGGCCTTCTGCCTGTATCACTGTACACCTATTTGTGGTACAAAGCTGGCCTTCTGCCTGTATTACTGTACACCTATTTGTGGTACAAAGCTGACCTTCTGCCTGTATCACTGTACACTCTGTACACACATGTTTCTATAGACCAATCAGCGCTCGATGAGTGAAGTGCTCGGTATAACGACCAATATTTCTACAGACCAATCAGCGCTCGGTGAGTGATGTGCTCGATTGACGTCTTTACTTCCCATACCATTGGCTGGCACTCAGTTTAGGCTGTGAGGTCCTGGCAACCCAAGTGCATGTTTAAAACATGGCTACACGAGGAGTAGAGTCCCTGTTCAGCGGGCAAGCCGGTCTTGACCCGTCCCCCTACATGTTGGTTGTTGAAAAACATTTTAAACGCAAGCAAAACAAATTACGCGAGATGCCATGAGTTCTACCAAAGTTAGTGGCCAGACAACTGAAGGAATAGTCGTTATAGTATACTGGATTCTTATATAATATTCTTCTTCTTCTTCTTCTTCTTCTTCTTCTTCTTCTTCTTCTTCTTCTTCTTCTTCTTCTTCTTCTTCTTCAGCGTTCCGAGCCATTGAGGTTCTTTGCTGCCTTAAGAAGTATGGGTGGGATTTTCTCCCCAGGACATGCTGGTGTGATGGGAGACGAGCAGGCGGACAGATTTGCTGGGTCTGCATCTCGCGGTGCAATATTCGAGCACTATAAGCCAGACGTAGTCAGGGCCCTTTGGGATATAGTGTGAGAGGACAGATACGCCATCATTGCCTGGAGAGAATGGTGCTGCAGGCAGTCATCAGAGGATCTGATCGATACTCAGTTCTCCGAGGAAAGGCCAGACAAACGCATAATCAGACTGCAGCTGGTACCATTGTATTGAGACTTTTCGCTGGCCGTTGAAGATGAGGACGGAGCACTTTTGGAAATGTTCTGTGTGCTGTGATGTCGGTTCTTGACTCAACTAAACTCAACCAACAGCCTGAAAATTGCTCTAGTGCACCCTGATTCTGTCTGCACCTAAATGCTACCCGTGGCGCCGCCCCTGTGTACACTGCAACAGGTCACAATCTCTTCTAACCCTTGACCTGGGGGCTATAAACATGTGAACACGGCAATATTATATAGTGTATTGATATTCCGTTTCGCTTTATTTAGTGTTTTGAAATTTTAACGCAGTACACTGCACACTGGTATCTTTTGTTTGTTTCGTGAACCGTGCCAAGTTGCTACTATTGATTTTCTGAGCAGCTAGGTATTATTTAGTTTAAACTGTGTTTTTTCCCCATCAGTTTTGTTTGCAGGTGTTATTTATATTACTATAGTCACTAGGATGGTCGTTTCATTTTTGAAGTAGGTATTTAGAAATTAATTTCATATACTGTTTAAAAATAAAAGAAAAAAGAAATGCAACATTATTGCAGTTTCAATTGCAAACTTGTACCAACGGTCCATTGACGATGCTGATTCGCCCACTGCAGTCGGTTCTGGCTATGCCAGGAGGAGCGTCAATCTTCTATGTGCATTCAATAATATAGTCAGAGAGTTTTGTGTTCAGTAAGTTTCACGGGCTTACCTGTCACGAGTTATTGTCTAAAAGGTTGTTTTAACCTTGACCTCTTCCATGACCTCACGAATCATGAGGTGAGTACAATTCAGGTGACCACGAGAAGTTAATGACCAGATGGACATAGTCGATAGGTTGACTGATGCCCAATCAGTGAATATCTTTTATAAAAGTAACACCAACAATGTTGCGTTTCTTTTCTTCAATGTTGTTCTCATTTTACATTGTCAACCAATTGTTTGCTTATATTCATTTATATCGCTTTTAACGAAAGTGTGTCAAAATAGTGCGGCTATTTCATAATGGTATGCAGGAAAGAGTTCAGGAAAATGGTGAACTGTCTAAGCCTTTTCCAGTCACCAATGGAGTGAAGCAAGGCTGTGTCCTGGCACCAACACTATTCAGCCTTATGTTTTCGGCTATGCTGACAAATGCCTTCGAGAACAACGATATTGGTATAGACATCAATTACCGCATGGATGGAAAGTTATTAAATCTCAGAAGGCTGAATGCCAAAACCAAAACTAGCAGTGACACCGTCAGAGAGCTCCTGTTTGCTGATGATAGCGCTCTATATGCCAACTCAGAGGCAGACATGCAACATAATGTTTCAGCTTTCTCACTTGCCTGTGCCAACTTTGGGCTCAATATCAACTTGGAGAAAACTGTAGTTATGTACCAGCCAGCTCCAGGGAATAATCACACTGTGCCGAATATCACAGTGAATGATCATAGTCTAAGTGTTGTGGACAAATTCACCTATCTTGGCAGCACTGTGTCACAAGCTGGCACAATTGATGACGAAGTGAATGCAAGAATCTCCAAGGCCAGCGTAGCCTTTGGCAGACTGTACAAGAATGTATGGGACAGAAATGGAATAAGCCTGCAAACATAACTGAAAGTCTACAAAGCAGTTGTATTATCCACACTGCTATATGCCTGTGAAACCTAAACTATTTATCAGCGACACGCTTGGAAATTAAACCACTTCCACACAGTCTGCCTTAGGAAGCTTTTGAAGATTAAATGGCAAGACAAGGTCCCAGACACTGAAGTCTTAGAAACAGCGTCCATGCCCAGTACCCACACTCTACTAATGAAGAATCAGAATCGCTGGGCTGGTCACTTAACTCGCATGCCAGATCATAGGCTCCCTAAGCGAATTTTTTTTACGGCGAGCTGCGTTGTGGTAAACGCTCCCAAGGAGGCCAGAGAAAACGCTTTATGGAAACTGAAACTCTCACTGAAAGCTTTTGTAATCCATCATGACACCTGGGAGACTGCTGCCAAAGACCGAAATTCGTGGCATACATCATTACGCAAGGGTGCAGTCACTTGTGAAGCAACCAGGACTGCAAGAGCTGTGAAGAAAAGACAGAACAGAAAAATCACTGCAGAAAATCCTCCTCCAGAAACGTCAAGCATTCTTTGTCCACATTGTCAAAGTACATTTCTTGCCAAAATAGGCCTTATCAGCCATCTTAGAACTCACGGCTCCATACTTTCAACCCCACTGGATGAAATGAATGGTCATCATCATTCTTGATGGACAAACAACATTTGATCAGCTAATCATTCTGTCATTCAATCTGGTATAAGTTTCTTCAATCCAGTTCTCATTCGATCTTTCATCTCTTAGCACATTCATTTATGTGTTCAGTGGTTTACTATAATCCGTTTATTAACATATACATTCTTGTTGACGTATAAGAACACCGTAGCAACAATATGAATGACTATAACATATTGACCGAGGGCGGACTGATTGGTGAATCTATGTCCAGTTAGTCCTTGTTCACAGGACGCTTGTCTTTCATGGGGCTGTTTGTCTGATCACACGCACGCAAGAGTGCCACCGTCTTGGGGAACATTGTTCTCTAGATATTGGGGATATTGTTTCTAGAGATTGGGGACATTGTTCTCTAGCGATTGGGGACATTGTTCTCTAGAGATTGGGGACATTGTTCTCTAGAGATTGGGAACATTGTTCTCTAGAGATTGGGGACATTGTTCTCTAGACATTGAGGACGTTGCTTCTAGAGATTGGGGGAATTGTTCTCTAGAGATTGGGGACATTGTTTCTAGGGATTGGGGACATTGTTCTCTAGCGATTGGGGACATTGTTCTCTAGAGATTGGGGACATTGTTCTCTAGAGATTGGGGACATTGTTCTCTAGAGATTGGGGACATTGTTCTCTAGAGATTGGGGACATTGTTCTCTAGAGATTGGGAACATTGTTCTCTAGAGATTGGGGACATTGTTCTCTAGACATTGAGGACGTTGCTTCTAGAGATTGGGGGAATTGTTCTCTAGAGATTGGGGACATTGTTTCTAGGGATTGGGGACATTGTTTCTAGAGATTGGGGACACTGTTCTCTAGAGATTGGGGACATTGTTCTCTAGAGATTGGGGACATTGTTCTCTAGAGATTGAGGACGTTGCTTCTAGAGATTGGGGGGGGGGGGGGCATTGTTTCTAGAGATTGGGGACTATTGTTCTTTAGAGATTAGGGGAATTTTTCTCTAGAGATTAGGGACATTATTCTCTAGAGATGGGGACATTGTTCTCTAAAGATTGGGGACATTATTTCTAGAGATTGGGGACATTGTTTCTAGAGATTGGGGACATTGTTTCTAGAGATTGGGGGAATTGTTCTCTAGAGATTGGGGACATTGTTCTCTAGAGATTGAGGACATTGTTTCTAGAGATTGGGGACATTGTTTCTAGAGATTGGGGACTATTGATCTTTAGAGATTGGGGGAATTGTTCTATAGATATTAGGGACATTATTATCTAGAGATGGGGACATTGTTTCTAAAGATTGGGGACATTGTTTCTAGAGATTGGAGACTATTGATCTTTAGAGATTGGGGGAATTGTTCTATAGAGATTAGGGACATTATTATCTAGAGATGGGGACATTGTTTCTAAAGATTGGGGACATTGTTTCTAGAGATTGGGGACGTTGTTTCTAGAGATTGGGGGAATTTTTCTCTAGAGATGGGAACATTGTTCTCTTAAGATTGGGGATATTGTTTCTAGAGATTGGGGACTATTGTTCTTTAGAGATTGGCGGAATTGTTCTCTAGAGATTAGGGACATTATTTCTAGAGATTGGGGACAGTGTTTCTAAAGATTGGGGACATTGTTTCTAGAGATTGGGGGAATTGTTCTTTAGAGATTGGGGGAATTGTTCTCTAGAGATTAGGGACATTATTCTCTAGAGATGGGGACATTGTTCTCTAAAGATTGGGGACATTATTTCTAGAGATTGGGGACATTGTTTCTAGAGATTGGGGACATTGATTCTAGAGATTGGTGACATTGTTTCTAGAGATTGGGGACATTGTTTCTAGAGATTGGGGACTATTGTTCTTTAGAGATTGGGGGAATTGTTCTCTAGAGATTGGGGACATTGTTCTCTAGAGATTGGGGACATTGTTCTCTAGAGATTGAGGACGTTGCTTCTAGAGATTGGGGACATTGTTTCTGGAGATTGAGGACTATTGTTCTTTGAGATTGGGGGAATTGTTCTCTAGAGATTAGGGACATTATTCTCTAGAGATGGGGACATTGTTTCTAAAGATTGGGGACATTGTTTCTGGAGATTGGGGACTATTGTTCTTTAGAGATTGGGGGAATTGTCCTCTAGAGATTAGGGACATTATTCTCTAGAGATGGGGACATTGTTTCTAAAGATTGGGGACATTGTTTCTGGAGATTGGGGGAATTGTTCTCTAGAGATTAGGGACATTATTCTCTAGAGATGGGGACATTGTTCTCTAGATATTGGGGACATTGTTCTCTAGAAATTGAGGACGTTGCTTCTAGAGATTGGGGACATTGTTTCTAGAGATTGAGGACTATTGTTCTTTAGCGATAGGGGGAATTTACCTCTAGAGATTAGGGACATTATTCTCTAGAGATGGGGACATTGTTTCTAGAGATTGGGGACATTGTTTCTAGAGATTGGGGACTTTTTTCTAGAGATTGGGGACTATTGTTCTTTAGAGATTGGGGAAATTGTTCTCTAGAGATTAGGGACATTGTTTCTAGAGACTTGGGAATGCTGTTTCTATAGATTGGGGACATTGTTTTTAATGATTGGGGAAATTGTTTCTAGAGCTTAGGGGAAATGTCTCTAGAGATTGGGAACATTGTTTCTAGAGATTGGGGAAATTGTTTCTAGATATCGGGGACATTGTTTTTTTGGAGATTGGGGGAGTTGTGTCTAGAGATTTGCCAAGTAAAATGTACTGTGAAAAGTAAGCAAATCGAGATGGAGCAGGTGTGTGTGTTCGCCATCCTGAGATCATGGTGGATTTTGAGCGGGGACTGTCACTGTCATTGACTGCCAATATAGTACCTTGCGCTGTATGGCAGAGGGGTCTTTGAGCCTGAGGAATTAAGGCCGCCTGGCTAGTGCAGTCATTTACTGCCAATATAGTACCTTGCGCTGTATGGCAGAGGGGTCTTTGAGCCTGAGGAATTAAGGCCGCCTGGCTAGTGCAGTCATTTACTGCCAATATAGTACCTTGCGCTGTATGGCAGAGGGGTCTTTGAGCCTGAGGAATTAAGGCCGCCTGGCTAGTGCAGTCATTTACTGCCAATATAGTACCTTGCGCTGTATGGCAGAGGGGTCTTTGAGCCTGAGGAATTAAGGCCGCCTGGCTAGTGCAGTCATTTACTGCCAATATAGTACCTTGCGCTGTATGGCAGAGGGGTCTTTGAGCCTTTGGAATTAAGGCCGCCTGGCTAGTGCAGTCATTTACTGCCAATATAGTACCTTGCGCTGTATGGCAGAGGGGTCTTTGAGCCTGAGGAATTAAGGCCGCCTGGCTAGTGTAGTCATTTACTGCCAATATAGTACCTTGCGGTGTATGGCAGAGGGGTCTTTGAGCCTGAGGAATTAAGGCCGCCTGGCTAGTGCAGTCATTTACTGCCAATATAGTACCTTGCGGTGTATGGCAGAGGGGTCTTTGAGTCTGAGGAATTAAGGCCGCCTGGCTGGTGAAGTTATTTACTGCCAATATAGTACCTTGCGCTGTATGACAGAGGGGTCTTTGAGCCTGAGGAATTAAGGCCACTTGGTTAGTGCAGTCATTTACTGCCAATATAGTACCTTGCGCTGTATGGCAGAGGGGTCTTTGAGCCTGAGGAATTAAGGCCACTTGGTTAGTGCAGTCATTTACTGCCAATATAGTACCTTGCGCTGTATGGCAGAGGGGTCTTTGAGCCTGAGGAATTAAGGCCGCCTGGCTAGTGCAGTCATTTACTGCCAATATAGTACCTTGCGCTGTATGGCAGAGGGGTCTTTGAGCCTGAGGAATTAAGGCCGCCTGGCTAGTGTAGTCATTTACTGCCAATATAGTACCTTGCGGTGTATGGCAGAGGGGTCTTTGAGCCTGAGGAATTAAGGCCGCCTGGCTAGTGCAGTCATTTACTGCCAATATAGTACCTTGCGCTGTATGGCAGAGGGGTCTTTGAGCCTGAGGAATTAAGGCCGCCTGGCTAGTGCAGTCATTTACTGCCAATATAGTACCTTGCGGTGTATGACAGAGGGGTCTTTGAGCCTGAGGAATTAAGGCCACTTGGTTAGTGCAGTCATTTACTGCCAATATAGTACCTTGCGCTGTATGGCAGAGGGGTCTTTGAGCCTGAGGAATTAAGGCCACTTGGTTAGTGCAGTCATTTACTGCCAATATAGTACCTTGCGCTGTATGGCAGAGGGGTCTTTGAGCCTGAGGAATTAAGGCCGCCTGGCTAGTGCAGTCATTTACTGCCAATATAGTACCTTGCGCTGTATGGCAGAGGGGTCTTTGAGCCTTTGGAATTAAGGCCGCCTGGCTAGTGCAGTCATTTACTGCCAATATAGTACCTTGCGCTGTATGGCAGAGGGGTCTTTGAGCCTGAGGAATTAAGGCCGCCTGGCTAGTGTAGTCATTTACTGCCAATATAGTACCTTGCGGTGTATGGCAGAGGGGTCTTTGAGCCTGAGGAATTAAGGCCGCCTGGCTAGTGCAGTCATTTACTGCCAATATAGTACCTTGCGCTGTATGGCAGAGGGGTCTTTGAGCCTGAGGAATTAAGGCCGCCTGGCTAGTGCAGTCATTTACTGCCAATATAGTACCTTGCGGTGTATGGCAGAGGGGTCTTTGAGTCTGAGGAATTAAGGCCGCCTGGCTGGTGAAGTTATTTACTGCCAATATAGTACCTTGCGCTGTATGACAGAGGGGTCTTTGAGCCTGAGGAATTAAGGCCGCCTGGCTAGTGCAGTCATTTACTGCCAATATAGTACCTTGCGCTGTATGACAGAGGGGTCTTTGAGCCTGAGGAATTAAGGCCACTTGGTTAGTGCAGTCATTTACTGCCAATATAGTACCTTGCGCTGTATGGCAGAGGGGTCTTTGAGCCTGAGGAATTAAGGCCACTTGGTTAGTGCGGTCATTTACTGCCAATATAGTACCTTGCGCTGTATGGCAGAGGGGTCTTTGAGCCTGAGGAATTAAGGCCACTTGGTTAGTGCAGTCATTTACTGCCAATATAGTACCTTGCGCTGTATGGCAGAGGGGTCTTTGAGCCTGAGGAATTAAGGCCGCCTGGCTAGTGCAGTCATTTACTGCCAATATAGTACCTTGCGGTGTATGGCAGAGGGGTCTTTGAGCCTGAGGAATTAAGGCCGCCTGGCTGGTGCAGTCATTTACTGCCAATATAGTACCTTGCGCTGTATGGCAGAGGGGTCTTTGAGCCTGAGGAATTAAGGCCGCCTGGCTAGTGCAGTCATTTACTGCCAATATAGTACCTTGCGGTGTATGGCAGAGGGGTCTTTGAGCCTGAGGAATTAA